>VXBO01014309.1:6315-27503 GCA_013400135.1 Rhinoptilus africanus
AGCAGGTTTGCTGGCAGTACGTGTGACCCCATAGGGGACCCACAGTGTGGCATTCTGTTTCTGAAGGATTGCACTGCATGGAAAGGACCCATGCAGGAGCAGTTTGTGAAAAACAGCAACCTGTGGAAAGGACCGGCGTTGGAGAAATTTGTGGAGGACTGTCTCCATGCTAGAACAGGGGAAGAATGTGAAGACTTTCCCTCTGAACAGGAGGAGCAGTAGAGACGACATGTGATGAACTAACCGCAACCCCCATTCCTGATCCCTCTGCGCTACTCAGGGGGAGGAGATAGAGAAATCATGACTGAAGTTGAGCCTGGGAAGAAGGGAGGGGTGGGGGCAGTTGTTTTAAGATTTGGTTTTATTTCTCATTATCCTACTCTTATTTGCTTGGTAATAAATTAAATTAATTTTCCACAAGTTGAGTCTGTTTTCCCTGTGATGGTAATTGCAGAGGGATGTCCCTGTCTTTATCTCCACCCATGAGTCTCTTGTATTTTTCTCTGCTGTCTAGTTGAGAAGGGGGAATGATAGAGTGGCTTGGTGGGCAGCTGTCATTCAACCAAGGTCAACCCACCATAGACACTTATTTATGGGATCTTGTGATATGACCTGGTACTCATCAGGTAAGTAGCAGTTTAATTAAACGTCACTGCATTGCCCTTAGTACCAGGAGGTTACAACTTCTTAGCTCTTGGCATCCTGAGACCTTGTAGGAAATAATGTTTCATTCTGGTAACAACAGTGTAACAAAAATTATCATGAGGCCTTGTAGGAGGTGAACATGGTTTTATTTTAAAATAAAAAATACTTCATACACACAGTCTCATAACAAGCAGAATATGTATTTGTAGAAGTAGTCTATCCAGCATTCAAGGATTAAGGGGCATGTATCCAGCTGGGCTGGCCAGGACTCCTTGTGATGACATGGAGGACAAGAAGCGCTGTCTATTGAGTCATTATCAAGTCTCTTGGCTTCTTCCTAGATGGGCAGCCATGATAGTTTTGGATGTCCTTTTAAATATTCTTGAAGAGCTGACTTCAATTAAGTTTGGTTTTGGTTTCTTTTTCTCTCAGTCCTGTCCAACCTCTGTGCACCATTTGGAGTGATTCACTTCCTTTGCCTCTGTACCTTTGTGCCTTAAGGTGCTCATCCTGTTCAGGGTGTGGGCTGTCCTTAATTTTCTTGTCCTGTGTACACAGCATGTACTACCAGTGCAGAGATCTTCTTGACTTGCTCATCTAGGTGCCATAAAGACTGTTTTACTTACATCTCTCTTTTGGTATTTCCACATCCAGACATCTCCATTGATTCTCCCATCTCATTTCTATTGCAGTTCTCTGCAATCTGGGAGGACATCTTGGAAGCAATTTGAAATTGCACTATATGTCTCAGATGAGGTTTTAAAGCTTTAGTTGGGGCAATAGAGTTAGCCACTCTTTAATAATAAAGGTCAAAGTCTTGCTCCTTTCATTAGAGGGCCCAGCAGAAGGAGGAGGTGACCATTTAAGCAGTTTTAGTGCATTATTGCACAACATGGGAAAACTATTCATAGACATCCATCCAGGATGTCATCTGATTTCTTAAAAGGAACAGGATTTGCAGGATCAGTGGATCCCTGAAAAAGGATTTTGGTGGTTGGCAGTCCAGGATAAATAGGCACAAAAAGGACCCTTTTCTCTGCCCGACTGATGTTTTTATATTTTTACATGTCACGGAAATCAGAAGATTTTTGAAAAGGACCTCACATATGGTAACCTTGAGTTAAAGATATCCCTGTATCTTAGCACGCAGAAGGTTTTACTAACTGGATCAAAAATATGTGATGTGTTCTAAGACCTGAAACTGAAAAATAATTTCTAGAATGAAACAAATTAGTCAGACCTACCTGTAACATAATCTCTTGCAACAGACACCTTTGACCAAATGCTATTAATAATGGTCTGCAGGATAATATGGCATTAGTAGTAATAATTTAAAAATCATTGGCAGATTAAAACAAACAAAAGGCTTGGATAATAACAGTTTACACAGTGATGGGTAGTTGTTTGTTTTCTTTTTCATTCAAGACCAAGTTGTCTTTGATGAACTTAAGATGTGAGTATGGTCACAGCAGTTCCATTCCCCGTATCTGTAAAACCACAGTTATAGTGAAAGAGAGCAAATATGAACAATAAAATTTAACAATACTTTAATATTATTTTCAACAAGCTGCAAATACAATTGTAGAAATTAATTTTTTAAAATGACTTGGTAATTTTTAAGAATTTACTTGAACTCAAGTATCCTCTAGCTGCAGTTTGTATTATGTTAGTGTTGTCTTTTCACTGTTATTTGCATAATTATAATTAAAATTACAAGTTTGGTTTGATTTCAGGAAAAACATAATTTTAAACATCTGTTCAAATAAGAACCAAACCTTTAAGGTTTTCTTTTTTTTTTAAAAAAAATATGGTAATTATGAAAGGTAGACAAAATGGCATACAAAAAATATTTAAAAAGCATTTTATAGAACCAACAGATATACATGCATATGTTCATATGTATTATTTTTTGATATAATTTGCCATAATTCTGCCAATTTATCTGAATGTATATAGTGACACATCATGGAGAGATGAATTAGTGATTGCTAATTGACTTGGAAATACTTAGCATATTTGTAGTGCCGCAGAAATATTAAAAACTACCTAACATTAATAAGAGTTGTAAATGACACCATGATAACTGTGGTAATTTTTGGAACTTTATGTCAAAGCAGCACATTTTTCATATTTTTTTATTTAATAGAGAACTGGCTGAAACTTCTGTTACCACAAAGTCTACTGGAGTTTTTGTTGGGTTACTATGTACTAACCCGAGATGGGCAAAAGGCAATAGGGTAATTCATAGTAGAGAAGGGTCATAAAGGATTAATAGTGAAATTCTAAAAATATGTATTTTTGAAACACAATGTAAACTCAATTTAAGGAAAAATTTTTAGATCACTTTCATTGCCTTTAAAAGGGAGTACAATTCTATGGAAATTTTTGTGGGTTTCTCCATTATGGTTTTTTTTTTTTTTTTTTTTTATTTAATTAAAACCTAAAATNNATTAACTGAAACCTGAAATGTAAATGTGCATTTTCAAGGATTTAATCACTCAAATATTAGTACTTCTTTTTAAATTCTTGTAATAAAAAATGTCTAATGGGAAATTCTCTTATTTCCTATCTGCAAGCCAAATCTAAAATGATAGCATGCATAAAGTTAGAATACAAACTGTTGCAGTGCTTAGTAGTTTTTTCCTTGATTTTCTGTTTTCTGATTTGTTTTACTTTTGATGATGATTAAATGAACTGAAGATTGCCTGAATCTTTACAAAACAGAGGCTGAGCAAAGTATGCCTCTTTCAAGAAGTAATGTAAGGACCTTTGATCTTCTGTGTGATTTGTAGGTGACTTTTCACAAGGCGATACAAATTGTCTTTCCATCTCACAATCTTGTTGCAGTTAAAGAGCACAATTCTATTTTTTTTCTCTACCTCAGGGTCTCCAACTCCTTAAAGCATGTTTTTCAAAAATATTTCTTCTTCTTCTAGGATCATTTATCCTAAACATTTTTCCTGGAAGTGATACCTTGAATGGCAGACACCAAAAGGCAAATTTCTTATTGACTTCTGTGCTGAAAGATCAGTCTCTATATTTTCTCCATGTTCTCTCTTCACATATTTTTTTAAAATAAGCTGTGAAAGCTTCTCAGCATTATTATTCTGACCTCTACTTCTTTCCACCCAGATGCAACAGAACTGAAAATGCTATCAAGTTATTGCCATGAATAAGTTAATTGCAATGACTAATAACATCACTGAAAAAGAAGCAAATGTAAGAAATACTTAGATTACGTACGTATGCGAAACAGTAAAATATGGAGAAAGTTGGAGAGAGTAAGTGTTAAATTATCATGGTGATGATAAACATCATCAGACTTGCCCTGGAGATGTTGGAAAATATGTTGAAAAAGATGTCTTGCAATTTCTCATTTACTAAATTGGTTTATAAAATGTGCATAAATTAAAATATTTCAAAGAACTATCTTTTTATTGCTTCTCATTTTTCTATGAAAAATGGAAGGGAATTATAGTTAACAATGTAAAAACACTGTTCCTGCAGAATGAAAGCTTGCAACTATATGTAATAAAAGAGATGCTTGTATATTATGTTTCCTTTTTGGCAATATTTTCATATGTAGAATATATGTAGGCTAAATATTTACAGTCTCTCAGCCTACTGCTAACTAACTCCTTTTCACAATTATCCATATCCCTTATGCTAAATGGATAAGCCAGATAAACAACCACAAACATCAAAGAATTTATGCACATGTTGCAACTCCTCCTATTTTACTGAGTAAATGGCATACATGGAATCTTAAAATTCTATTTAAAATTGACAATAATGCAAAACAAAAATTCTACATTGGACTAGAACTAGAGGTTTCCATTTTTAGAAAAGAACTTTATTTTGTGACATGGAAAACCTAGGGATTGTGATTAATGTGAGAGTAGAGTTATGCAGTATCTATACTTCAAACAAAGCGCACCACTGACGGTAAGGGTTAAGTGTTTATTGCATGTCCATCAGGGTCTTTACCACAGACAAAAAAAATGGTATTTCTCCCACAGGTCATTCCTGCTTTGGCTGAGAACTGAACCAGAATTCCACATGAGAAATACAGAGTCTGCAGGAACAGGGACTGGGTTTGGAAATTTTGAACTCCTAAACATTTTTGAATGGGCACATCTTGTAGTTGTTAAGCTGTAATGCAGGACCAAAATATTATATAGTTTTGTACTGCATGGCTGTGTAGTTCTATAGGTATGTATATCTACACATGTATAATAGTAAGTAATAGAGATAACCTTGTAAGATGGCAGTAAGTCAAAGATATCTTAATATGCCAAATTTTAAGACATTTTACTTTCCATATATTTCTTTGTATTTAATGATTTAGACAGGGAAGTCCTATTGCTTTCACTCTAAATCTGAAAAATATGCAAATACTCAGGTGATAATTCCTGTGAAAATTGTATGCCTTATCAGTGTTACCTGCAGAAAATGAAAAATCCTTCTTTTCTGTTTACATAGACTATAAAACAAATAAACAAATCAACCCACCTCCCCTCTTTCATTCTCATCTTTGTTTTCATTATCTAGCCTTTGACATACTGACATAACTTTATGTACTATTTTATTACTTTAGAGGAAAATCCTACTCTTGTTTCCACCTTATGGAAACACTCACCAAACTAGAGCTGTTCAGCCTGGTAGTTTAAGGGTTATTAAGCTTATACGGCTCATCTCCTTGCCCCTTCCAGATCAGCTTCACAACTTCACAGAAATTCCCTGCACAACAGGCCTTTGAAGGAGTATTAGAGGTAGAATCCACTTATTAATGCTTCCCCTCAAGCAGCTGCTGACACTATTGCAGTCTCTGAGTTTCAGTAACATTTGTGATGCAGGTTAGGATGGGGATTATTTTGACCTAAAGATCACCAAAAAATTTTTCGTGTTAAGCTTGGATACACATGGAGCTGACCCATCAGATACTGCCTTTTTATTGCTTTTATTATAATATAAATATATCTATCATGCTCTGCTAACAAAGTTCTTTTATATGTTCTTTTATATGAAGAATCTTGTTACTCCCTAACTATCATTATGTTTCCAAGAAACTAAGTATAGAATTTACTGGTCACCATATGATATTGTCCCAGAGAAATAAAAAGAAGACCCAAACTCTGTGTAAGGAACCTCTGAAAGGGCATGTCCACATCAGGATTTTAGTTAAGATCAGAGAAGTGTTTTTGAGGTGAATCTCCCAATCAGCTCCTTTACTGCACTTGTTGGTGTCACAGAGCAGTCACTCCTCAAACAGGTGAAACTCTTTTTGGACTAAACTAACCTGGTCATGTGCTCCCAGGCATTCCAGCTGCTTAAAAGCCTCCAGTTCATGGGACCAAACTAGTTTTAGCGTAGCAATCTCTGAAGCATATATAGAATCAACATCAGGTCCTCAGCACCAACTGTTAAGCTCTACCAACCTACTCCTACTATGCAGTGCTACTTGCTAATTGTAAAGGCAGTGAACTGTCCTCCAGCAGTGGCTATTGTACCACCAGAAAAATACACAAGTCTGATAAAACTGCCAGCAGTGTTGCTGTGGAAGAGGAGGAAGCAAATTGCTTGTAACTGTAGCCTTAGCCTGGTTATCTGTATTGCCTGGACCTTGGATCTATTTTTCTCAGTCTTTACTATGAGAATTTAGGGCTCATGATCACTGGTTAAAGAGCAGCAGTTCCATAAACATTTGAAAGCTGCTATTAGTAAAAGAGGAATTCATTTCTCACTGGAATAATGTAGATTAGATCTAGATAATTCATTTGTAAGTACAGCCCTTGAAATATTGTGTAAAGCATTTCAGAAGCACAGAAGAATAAGGAAATGAATATTTGCAGGTTCCGGAGAGGCTGTTACTAAATATAGTAAGTAAAATGCATGTATTTGTTACAGCCCTCTAGTTATATACTCTATGAGATGGCTCTGTCATACCAATTAGAAAATCAAAACATCTATCGGGTTGTTAAGGTAATGCTCTTCTCAGGGTTTGATTCTCTCTACAAAGTGCTGTCTAGGTATTTATATAGTCCAGTTTTAAACGGTTTAAGAAAATGTCTTCCAGATTTCACACCAGGACACTGTTTTGTAATTGAATGCATATCATTCTGAGATTGCTTTACAAGTGATTGGCACTCTTCAGAATATATTTATAACATAGCTCTGGTAAAACAAACAAGCATACTCAAATTAGATCCTCAGGAAGCTAATTTTCTTTTCCAGCCACTGCAGTACATCTGTCATTCTCCTCACTCTTGCTATCGTGTTGTTATGCTCAGGCATATATCCCATAAAAGCTTATCCTCAGCTCTGACCTGTGTTTTATTCTTTGTTTCCTCTTAAATGCCTCCATGTAAACCCCTTATGTTCAGTGTGTAGTACTTCGACTCCAGACTCAACTGCATGAGATGCTGACAAATATTGACTCTTTTCAGTGGTGTCCAGCAATAGGACTAGGGTCAATGGACACAATCAGGAACACAGGAAATTCGATTTCAACATGAAGAAAAACTTCTTTACTTTAAGGGTGACAGAGCATTGGAACATGTTGTGGAGAGGCTGAGGAGTCTCCATCTCTGGAGGTATTCAAAACCCGCCTGTTTTTCCTGCTCTAGGTAACCCTGCTTTGGAAGGGGGGTTGGACTAGATCATTTCCGAAGGTCCCTTCCAACCCCTAGCATTCTGTGATTCTGTATTACAATTGCTGGAGATATGGAAGGAAACATGATTTTGCTTTAAAGAAGGCTTTTCTTCTGTCCACCTTGTAATGAAAATGTAGCCATCATTTGGGTTGCTGAGATGAGCCAAGCAAATATTAGAAGATGTTGTCTTGTCACACAGAAGGGTACAGCAGGATTTTGCTCGCCTTGGAAAGTTCTGCAAGCAGCATGGTTTAGGGAGAAGCATTTGACATCTTCATTCACTAAAATATCTTGAGGAAGTTGGTAGAGGTGGGTGTCAAATAAATGCCCCTCTAGCATAAGTGACCACGCGCAGTCATTATGACAATGCAATCCCGCCCATCTGTGCAGGGTTCATGCTTCAAGCATGCCGACTTGCAGACGGGAAGTCATTACATGTTCTTCTTGTAAGCATGAATGAATTCTTCTTAAAGATCTGGAAGTAGAAAATACCACTGAGATATTCTGCACTCAGCATTTGCCTACATCCTGCTAAAATAGCTTCTGAACCACAAATAGGAAGAGTACACCAGTCATGCGAGTCCTGCAGCTTGATACAGGCTGGATTCAAAGGAAGGTGGACTGGCTAAAAATATTGCTGTAGAAAGCCTTAGGAAAGACATACGTTTTGTCAAAACATCTCACTAAGTGGCTGGATTAGTTCAAATAACAAAATTCCAAAACAGTTTCCCAGGTTGTACTGCTGCCTCTGTACCTTGCACCACAGAAAAAACTGGAAGGGAGTATGCGACCCCTGCCTAAATGTAAATGCCGACTAATCAAAGCCTGTTGTTGCCAGACGGAGGAGGGCTGGGCGCCTCTGCCCTCCATCTCGCCTCCAGAAATCCTGGAGCTCGAACTAGGCATGTTTCAGTTGTGCTTGATTCTGCATCTGCTGTGGGAGTGCGGGGTGAGGCACCGGAAGCGGGGGCTGCAGGGCCGCCTCTGTGAGGAGAAGCCGGGGCTGCCCTGAGCCAGACAGAGCCGGTTTCAGCTGGTTCCAGCCGGTTCCAGCTGGCTCTGACTGACCCCCTCTGCAGGGCACGGCTGTGCCCCGCAGCCACGGTGGTGGTGCTTCAGGGGTAAATATATTTAAGAAAGGACAAAATTCTGCACAACAGAGACCAGCGAGTGAAAAAAAATAAATTTAAGAAACAGCCCCGTGAACATCAAGATCAGAGAAGGAGGAAGTGGGGGTGAGGGGAAGATGGTTTAGTTTTTGTCTTTATTTCTCACTACCCTACTCTAAGTGGGAAGGAATTAAATTATTTTTCCCCAAGTCGAGTCTGTTTTGCCTGTGATGGTAATCGGTAAGTGCCCTCCCTCGCCTTTATCTCAGCCCATGAGCTTTTAATCTTATTTTCTCCTTCCTGTCCTGCTGAGGAGGGTGAATGATTGCTAGAGAGGCTGGTGGGGATCTGCAGCCACCCAAGGTCAACCCACCACCCATCACAGGTATTCACAGGTGATCCTGGCAACTCTAGGTGCACGTATCTGGGAGTTCAGGTTCGGGAATACTACCTATGTGTGAGGGAGCACTAACTGTTTCAGGAAAAAAGAGTTAGATGCTTCCTTGGGAACAGTGCAAGCTGGATGCCCTATGCAGTCAGGGTCACACAGGACGTGGAAGCTAGACAGGGAAAGGACAAGGTGCACTATGACATTATGTATGTACACATTATGATGCTTCGGGATTTAAAAAAAAATTGATTTAAACTTAAAAAACTAAATCCTCTGAAGGCACAAAATAGGAGTTCTTCAGTGAAATGAAATCTCACGCTACCTGCTGTTACAGACTAATTGCTCACAATCAATGCACTCTTATCTTTTTCATTTCAAAATTATTAGTATTACTTTGGTTATTAGTGTAATTTGGTGTTATCCTTTTTCCTTTCCAAATTAAAATGCACCATGATATGCTCTAAAATGAATAAGAAGTTTAATTATTTTTCCAAGGGAAAACATTTAATTTAAGTTTATACTCAATACTCCTGTAGAATACATCAAGGTTATCATAAAGAGGCAATTTTGGTGTGTGAACAAAATAACTGAAAACTGTACTAAATGTATATGGTTAAAATGCTCAGCTGGCAGTAAGTTGATACAGCAAAAATTCATCAGTATCTCATGGTCCATATGTTTTCTTTCCTCACCCCTGGTATTTCACCTTAGTTCATTGACTTGATTTCCGAGTATCCCATTTAATGATCATCCTCCTCTTTAACTCAACTTTCCTTTGCTAAACCATTCCCTGATTCTGTCTGATCCTTCAGACACTTCCTCAGACATCTAGCCTCTCAATCTTATTTAGCAAATCACTAGTTCCCTTTGGAATAATAGGTAAGGGGCCCACACTCGTGGACCCTTTCTGAGTATGAAATTTTCATACCCTTTCTGTATATGAAATTAATTCCATTAGGACTTTTCTTGATCTTGACCTCTATGTTACTTGCAGATCAGCTTTCTGATATTTAATTCTGAACCTTCTTTGCTTTGCTTATAAGTACATCTAATTTGGCACCTCTGGATCACTGTCAAAACATTGAACTTCCTGTCAGTAATTGTAACTCCCTCTTTTTACCTTTTTTTCCCCTAAATTTGCATTCTATAAAATCTAAACCAATGAAGATTGGTTTAGATCCAATTAAGATCCAAGTGGCAAAATATTTCACCACTATAGTGACCCTGAGGTTGTGCAGTTTCAATTATGCATTTGGGCAGTTCACTGAATTTTCCTTTCAGTACACCCTGTGGCTATAAATTGCCTCAAAGGAGCTGGAAGGGAATCAGAAAAACTTTGTTTCATAGAATCAAATGGTCCTGTTATTTCAGAAATCTGTAAGTAGGAAACATCATGAACCAGAAAGTTTCTCTGCCTTATATCTGGGACAGCAACTCCATTTTGATATGCACCTCATGATTCTGTTCCATACCATTTGAATAATTGCTCTCTGACAATGATATCAAGGTGAGACTAATGACGTGAAGAAAGCAGGTTATTTAAATTAAGCCTTGTACATATGAGCTTCAATTTTCTTGTTTTGAAATATCCTAATTTCTTCAACCTAAATAATTTTTATTGTAATAGAACTAGACAGGAGTGTTTTTGAGAAGTGATATTTCTGTGACGGACAAGGATTTATTTGCAAATAAAAGAGATAAAAAATATTTCAGGAAATGCTATGAAAATGAAGACATGGCTAGATATGTGCAAAGTATAGATAAATTAAAGGATTGTACTGACTAGGTCATTAACCATAATGAGAGTGTATAGGAAGCTAGAGGAGTGCATATTATTTGCATTCCGGCTGTTTCTCAGTGAGGATGAAGGAAAATTAAGCTTCACCTGGGAAACTTTGTTTCTTTTCTCTCATGATATATTTAAAGCAGATCTGTTACAGAGTTAAAAAGGATATTATGTCAGAATTGCCAGGAGAAGTATCTGTTTGTTCTTTTAAGTTTACAGTGACTGCAGGTAAATTTTGATTCTTCAGCCTAGATTTAAACATGGTTTGAGAGAGAATTATATGTTCTGTTCCATTTGCTCATAAGTTCTTCAGAGAATTACCATTAAAAAAACAACTTCGAGTCACAAATAAAGTGGGAGATAGATAAGACATCATACTTCTCATGACTACTATAAAGAAGATCCATAATCTGAGATCTTCTTATCCTAAAGCTAGACTGAAAGAAGGTGATCATCACTCATGGGATATACTTGCCTATGCATCCAGGAAGTGGAAGTATGTATGGAGAATAGAACTATAGATGGCATACCAGGGAGGGATGTAAAATCATGCTCTGACATGCTGAAATGTAATAGAAAGATGAAAATTCAGGCAGAGAGGGACACAAAGGAAAATTAGATAGGAAGGAGAATAAGAAAGGCTGCTAAAGATACAACAGAAACAAAAAGAGGGCCAAAGAATTTTGGCCTGCTGCATGGAGTGGTCTGTCACAGATAAAGGACACTGAAAAGTATGAAATACTTGCTACCTTCTTTGCCTCATCTTTTCTAGTAAGGACTGGTCTTGGGCCTCCTAGATCTCTGTGCCTAGTAGTTGAGCTTGAGGGAGAGAGGTCCTGTCTCAGTGAGGGTCACAGTGAGGGTGATTAAGCACTACAATAGGCTGCCCAGGGAGGCTGTGAGAACTCCAACCTTGGAGATACTCAAAACTCAACTGGACGTGGCCCTAAGCAACCTGACCTCACTTTGTTGTTGATCCTGCTTTAAGAAGCATGTAGACTAAATGACTTAGAGACTGCCCTTGCAACCTAAACCATTTTATGCCTCAAAAACATTTCAAGATCACTGTCTATCATTATTTCTGGTGTAGTCAAGCTGCTTGCATTTTCCTGGGGTTGAATTTGTTCAGCTTCCCATCTGGACCACACTCTGAATTCCTACAAAGCCTGTTACATCCCATTTGGTTTGCTGTTGTTGTTTGATTAACTGTTTCCACAAAAGTTGCTCTTGTGATAGCTGGTAAGCCTGGGGTTTGGACCATTTTATATTAATTTCACCCCGTACCCCCTAGAAATAAATGGCCTGAGTGTTACTTTTTGAGTAATTTGCATCTTCCCCCAAATTGTCATAGTACTATGTGAATGGCTGGGGTCCCATATCTACAGATGGAACCAGGGTCTGGACTGAGGCTTTAATTCAGGCCATTGCCCTATGTGACCCCTTACTGCACAACTGGATGCACATATAAATATGGAGTCTTGCTAGATTGTCAAGCTCTTTTGCTTTTCGTGCTCTCTGAAAGTCTCTTTTTTCTCACCCCCTCTAGGCCAAGCATCCTAAGGGGATGCCTGCCTCTGTCTGTGGTTTGATTCTGTATGCCTTTAGAGAATTTTCTAGATCTGAATAGGAAGAGGTAACTTGATCCCCCAGCACACTGCAAAACAGGTTCTCATTTTTAATAACACTTTTAAAACTATGAATGACTCTACTTTTATGTAATAGGATATGCAAATGCAACCTCAGATCACCCTGAATTATAAAAGGGCGTGTGCAACACCAGCTCGGAAGTAGGTAAAACTAATAAGTGTAATCATTCTGCCTCTAAATTAAAGCAGGAAGACAAAGGTTTAAATATCAGTCAGCCAATAAATTGCAGATTTGGAGGTCTAATTCCTGTACCAGAGAACAACTCTTTAGGTTTGTACAATTAGTACTTTATAGAAATCAGTCGTGTTATATGATTTGCATGTTGTCTTGTATCGGTTATTAACTTTCAAACTGACTGATGAATTCTAGGCACAACCCTAAGCTGGGGTTCCATTTTCACAGAATCACAGACTCGTAGAATCATAGAATGGTTTGGGTTGGAAGGAACATTTAAAGGTCATCTAGAACAACCCCCCTGCAATGAGAAGGGACATCTTCAACTAGATCAGGTTGCTCAGAGCCCCATCCAACCTGACCTTGAATGTGTCCAGGGATGGAGCATCTACCACCTCTCCGGGCAACCTGTTCCAGTGTTCCAACGCACTCATTGTAAAAAAATTCTTCCTTCTATCTAGTCTAAATCTCCCCTTTTTTGGTTTAAAACCTTTACTCCTTGTCCTATCAACACAGACCCTGATAAAAAGTCTGTCTACAATGTGTTGGGCAGCATCTCTGGACATCACCTGGTCCAACTGCTGTGCTCCCAGCCAGGGTCAGCTACAGTAGGATGTTCAGTTGTTTTCTGAACATCTCCAAGGATGGAGANTACTGGATTAGTCCAAAGGGCCATCCAACCCACCATCCTGCCTCTAACAGACAGAGTGGGAGCAGTACCGGCACAGGGCAAGCACCAGTTTGGGCTTTAATGTGAAAGAAAGAGAGACTGTATCCCACTTCTTCCCCCTCTTCTCCAGCCTGAACTGTCCCAGCTCTTTTACCCTCCCATCGTACGTCAGAAGTTACAGAACATAATAATCTCCATGGCCCTTCACTAATGTTGCTCTATTATGTCCATACCTCTGTTATACTGGGGAGTCCAGAAGTGGACCCAGTCCTCTAGATGTCAGTGAGGTGCTGAGCAGAGGTAAATGATCACTTCCCTCAATCTGCTGCCAGTGCTCTTCGTAATGCAGCCCAGGATGCTGTTGACCTTCCTTCTTTCAGAGCACATTGCTGATTCATTTTATTAATTTCTTATTACATTGGGATGCTTAATTTATTTAATGTGGTGCCTTAGTAATTGCTGATAAAACTTAAAACCAACATTCTTGTATTTTTCTTCAAAATTGCAATGAAGGCTCTGAGAGGTATCCATTATTATGTTTATAGTCACCTGTATTTTTTCCCAGGGTTGCCTGTTTTGAAGTTTCTAAAGGATATGTCAGTGTCAAGGGAATTATATAGCATGTGTGATCTCAGTGAACCATGCATAGCTTACAGGTTTTAGTTTTAACGTTTATTGTGACAACCTGACAAAGTTTTTATTTCTCCTTCTGGCTTTTTATTGATATGTTGCTGGACAGGTACATTTACCTGCAATAACTGTGATGATGGTCACATTGGTTGTAATGACATGTCTTCCTTGCTGAAGGAAGGCACGTCACAGAAACATTTCAGAGGAAATGTTTTGGACTGGACAGAGCGATATAAATTTCAAATTGATAGCTTCAGTCCTGCCACATAACACATCTTTCCTACACTAAAACATTTCTTTATCCTTCACATATCACTCTTATTCCACCACTTGGGAATTCCTTACTGACCCATTCAAGATTGAAAACTGAAGTTATTCAGCTACCCATACTAGTAAAAAGTATTGTAAAACCCAACTAAAATGTCATTATCCTTCTTCCCTGCATATAGCCAATATGGAATGTCCTCTATATTTCATGAAATCTATATTTATGGATCAGAGATTTATTTTATTTTGCTTTTATTTTTTTTGAAAGAGGGTAGAAAAAAGGAAACTCCGAGCCAAATCCTGTCACAATTTTACTGACAGCATGAAATTGTCTTGCTGTCCCAGAGGTTAATAAGAAAAAAAATCTCTTATCAGACATCAAAGAAAATGTAGAATTATCACAACAGCAAGCAATATTCTTTCATTCTCTAATAATAAACAGTGCACGTTGCTACAGGAAACAAATGTACCCAACAGAATAGATAAATCCATAAATAAGAGCAGATTTTTTGCTTTAGCTAAGAAGCAAACTGAAAAATATTCTGTATGTTGCCAGAGCCAAACTGTAGTAGTAATAGTGAGCTCTACTAGAAATCACACTGTTTTTAGTGGTCCTTTAGCACTATCCACAAACACATTATGGAAACGTGTAATAGAAAGCAAACCCCTGGTTGAAGAACTCTCTGTTTTAAGAGAAGAGGAATACAAAACACTGACAGACATAATTTTCATTTTAACTTCATCAATAGCAAGGAAGCAGAAATTATTAGGATCCAATAAAACAGTTCAGGCCCTTTCAGCAGGCCTTAGAGAGAATGTATTGCCTAAATCCAAAATGGTGTTGCTGAGAAACCACTCAGTTGCTTCTTAGCTCTGGAATTTTGTAAGCTTTGCATGGATTGTTTTTTCCTTTACTTTCTTTTACT
Source organism: Rhinoptilus africanus (assembly GCA_013400135.1). Classification (NCBI taxonomy): domain Eukaryota; kingdom Metazoa; phylum Chordata; class Aves; order Charadriiformes; family Glareolidae; genus Rhinoptilus; species Rhinoptilus africanus. Next base: position 21,214 of record VXBO01014309.1, read on the forward strand.
TTAAGAGTTACACCTTTGCACCTTCTTGAATGAGCACTGCAACCACTATCCTGATAGTGAAAAAGAAAAGGTTCCTTATGGATGGGTTTTGAAATAAATGAGTGAGCCCTGACAGTGCTCAAGGATCAAGGATATAGTTCACATTTTCACGGAAGGGTTCAATGCTATGAATGCTGAGTACTTCATGTGTCTTCATAAATTCATGTGGGCAGAGGAACAAGATGCTGAATGCACTCGGTTCTTGGTGTTTTCTTAGAAGCTGATCTGTTTCATGCTGTTGCAAACTGGGAGAAGCAAACTGCCTTCCCAGAGCCTGTTCAAAGGTGCCAAACTCTTGTCCAGGACTTTCAGTGATTTCCTTGAGGTAGGTGGCTAAACGCCAGGGCTGGGAATCCCAAGCAGCTTGAGCAAAAGGTAACTCAAAAAGAATATGTTGAATATCCATCTTCTGGACGCTAAGTCTTTGCTTTTGCCATGAATCATCTTAATTCTCAGTGTGTACGGGCCTTAAAAATATCTGACTTCTTTGTCTGTCATAAAAAGCCTAATAAACCTTCTTTTTTATTTAATTTCATATTTCTCACTTTGAAAATACTCTTTTAATTTCACTTGATTTTGATTTGCTGACATTTTGCTTCTCAGTTCCATTTAGCATCAAAGAAAACACTAAACAAGCTAACAGGAGTTATTATGAACTTTCAATAATTTTAAAACAACCTAGCCCTTGTATTGCCAGAAATAAGCTAGGACTTCACTTTCCTAGTTCTAGTACTTTTTTACCTTGAATGCAAATGAAGTCTCTGAGCTTTTTCCTCTAGAATTGTGATATTTAACATTGTTATCACACCAAGAAATAAACAATTGTTTAAGGAAATGGGTGAGAGTTGTTCTCAGTGCTACAGTGCTGAGTCAGTCATGCAGAACTAATTTCCTGGCTGTCTCTGAATGCACATAAAGCTGCTCTGTAGCTGCTGCTGACAATGAACTAGTGACTGGAAAAAGGAATCTTAAACACAGTCACATCTCTTGACTGTTAAAATCTTTTACACAAAGCGTGCTGATCTAATGTACTGTAGTAAGCAGTATCCTTTTTTTTCGAGTGTTGGTAAAGCAAGTTTTAATACCTGAAACTGTTGCTAAGTAACCAAATGCTTCCAAAATATATCTTTCTCGCTAATAAAAGTGGGGTTTTTTTCCCTGCTAATGAATGTACTTGCGTTGGAAATGCAACCCAGGATATTGCATAATGGGAAAAATATCTTAACAATAGAAGATTATCACGCATAACTGAGGATGTCTCATTCATGTGGGGAGCATATTACAAGCCACTTAATCAGAAAATCTGTATTTGAATAAAACTGCCCAACATTTTAGAAGCAAGATGCAAATGGCAGTAACCTGCCTTTGTAAAAAGCGATTTTCTTGTTTCTTTAGATACATCATATGGTGCACAAAAAGAGAACTGATGCCTTTCCTTAATATATGATACTTAAAGCAGGCTCACAGATATTTTTGCTTTCAGAAATAAAGTGAATTTCATAAAATGGTGTTTCAGCACAAAGATCCTCAGAACAAAAGAAATTCTCAAATGACCCACCAAAAGTAGGAGAAAAAATGAACGTATTCGTGTAGACAGATTAACTAAGATTGCAAGAAAACAGAAGATGTTCACAAGTAGCAATAGTGCTTCCAGCTTCGTGTTGTCTAGTGCTATTCTTCAGATAAACTTTAATGATTGGGAGAAGATGAAGGTGGGAGGAAAGTGCACTTAAATCCAAGTTTGCAGTGTTACAGCCCACACAGGGATGTAAATGAAGATTTGGACAGAGGATCTGCTCAGTGAAGCAGAAGGTTTTACTGCCCTCTAGTAAAATGCAGTTACAAAACTGTCTTTTAAAATGGATGCATGCTGAGTAAACCTATTCAGTTATTGTTGCTGAAAATGTGATTAGTCTTGGATTGTCATCTCATTGTTTCCATAGTCAAATAATAAAACATTTACATTCAATCTAGACTGACTTATTTTTGAATTAAGGAAAACAGCAATAATGGAGCACCAAAGGAAGGTCTCTGTGGCTGCATCTGCATGAACAAATCTCGTGCCAAATTTTCAGCACTGTTATTAGCAAGAGCCTAAGTGGTGGCACTCCCTGGAAGAGAACAGAGTTTTCATAACACAGTGCAAAAATTCCTGAGTCCTAACTACAGGGGAACTTACCCTGCCGTTAGCATTGTACCAGCACTAAATTAGCAGCTCAAGAGTGAGCACGATTTGTGTCCTTTAATTTCTGGCAGCAGCAACTCTGAGAATGAAATGGCAGCTGAACTCTTTACATGGTGCTTAGAGAGCACTGTAGAGAACTGGAAGATAGTTGCAGGGAAGTTGTAGATATTTAAAGGTGCCACACAAAGGAAAGAAGAAGTAAAATCATAGTTTTGTTGCCACACAAATAGCTGTACCATGCAGTGCTGTACTGCTGGATTATTACTAACAAGGATGACATGAAAGGATGTGTGAGGCTGTCATCTTAAAAAGCCTGACACTGATGGTGATTGTCGTAACTGTGTACACTGTGACTCAGTAGGCAGTGCAGCCTCTGCTTCTCAAATGGCGGCAGGAAAAGTGCTCGGGAAAGGACAAGTACTAACTGCAGCCTCACAAGATACCTAGTGCTTTCCTCCCTGCATCTTGATTTTCTTTATTTTTTGGTTTTTTTTTTTCCCTCAAATATGAAGTACAAAACTAGCAAGTTTTTCAGAAGTCACATGGCCCCTCTGGGAAAATGATATTTGCAATTCTCAACATCAGTCACTGAAAGGTACAAATATTCTGTCAGTCCTACCAGTGCTTTTGTATAAAGGAATGCTTAATCTCCATATATTCTTATTTATATAGCTCCATAAATATTCAAATGCCTGAGGAAAGTGGGGTTGGAAATAAGGGAGTATTTCTAAAGTAAATATAAATTAAAATAAACACAAGGAAATAGAGAGAGTTTATATTCATTCATAGAAAAGATGCAAGTAGAGGGTAGCATAGCTCATTTCTTCTCCTACCTCTTGACCTCCTCTGACAGGGACAGAGTGCAGGGGCACTATCTTGCCCAAGGGCCACCACAGAGGACAGACTTTGTGACCTGTCACTGTGGCCTTGTATACTGTCTCAAGGTCAACACATAACTTGAATCTAGAAGCTCAGTCCAGTCCTATCTTGTTCATTGGTGGTGGTCTGGGATCACAGAACCACAATTGGCTTCCTGGTATACTTCTCTTGAGACCTGCTTGGATGTGGGTGAGAAATCAGGTTCTCAAGTGCTCCAATACCTTGTTCAATATAGTAACAAATGTGAAAAGAACAACATTGTTGAAATATTTTTCAGCATTTGTTATGACAGGAAGGCTCTTCAGTCATTTTCCAGTCCAAATTTGTGGATTCCTAGAAGGTCTGGAAAGGGCTGTGGGAGACAACCTACTGCAAACTCTATATAGAAAGCAGAACCATTTGTACCTCAGCCATTGCTGACAAATGCTGACACCTTGTACCTAAAGGATGACCTGTCCTTGAAAGCCTCAAATAACAGCTACTCCAGATACTCCAAAGTCTTTTCCATCTTCATTAGGTAAGATCTCTGATGAATCTTCCCTTTTTACTGCTCTCCTGTCTGCTAACTACCTGGCTCTTTTTTATTAACTCCTTGGCTGAGTCCTGCTCCCTTAAAGGTGGTTTTACATTTAACTCTCCTAACGATTTATGCGTTAAAAGAATATAGTGAAAAGATATTCTTTGAGCATCCTGGGAATAAAAGCCTTACTTTTTTAAAACATAGTTTTATTTAAGATATATTTATCTCTTTTCACTTAAACTTTCTTAAATAAGACAACACAATATATTGGTTGAAATTTGACAGTTGTTCATTTATTATGTATATTTGTACTGCCTTGTGCATAATACAGGTATTGCATTATGATCATTTGACATTCTGTGGTACATTTGGTAGCATTAGTTATTATTCTTTTGTTGATTTATTCTTATTATTCTGGTGCGGTGAGCATGTTTGTATCTTTGAGATATGCAAGTGGTTGACCAGGTTTATTTCTACTGAGTTTTGTGCAATTAGGTAGGAGATGTGTTAGTGGCATTTGCATGTATGAAAGAAACTTACTGTTATATTAGTCACTTAAGACATATAACACATGCTTTCCATGACTGTGAGTGCATCTTAGACAGCGCTGTGATCTTGTATTTCACCTGAATTCTGAATGGACCTATATGTGCAATGGTGAAAAGCAACAACTTCACAGAGAGCCCTCAAAATTGGTAATACAGCCACAGCGGTGAATACAGCCTCCTCTAGGATTCCTGTTAATGGAGTCGAACCATTTTCCTCATAGCTCCATTCCAAGATACGACCCATATGTCTACATGTATTGTGTGGTAATGTAAAGAAAAACGATAGACCATAATGGGTGTTTTCAGCTGAAAGAATGACAGGTATAAGCATCTTAAGTGAAAAAATCTCAATTTGTTTGAGTTTAAAGTCAGAACCTGAACACTGCATTGATAAAATGTGCTGGTGAGGCTTGGATGTCTTTAGTTGCACTGTTTTTGGAAGTCACCAGCCCTTTTGGATGTAGTTCCAGTCTGTATTTCTCTCCCTTTCTGCCCTGCAAATTATTCTACATTCAATATTCAATATTCTATATTACATATTCTATATTCTATTAGTAGAATAAGTAAATAATTAAAAAATAGAAGACAGTCCAAAGAAATTCCAGGAATAGTTTTAATAATATTGTGATCACAATATGGTCCATGCATTTCTTATCCTTGGAGATATCTGAGTTTCTAGGACCTCACCAGATCAAATTATGTGGCACGATCATAAATAGATGTGAATGATAAACAGGTTTCTATCCACGTGTTATAAAGATATAAACATTTTCCAACTGTGAATCATATAAAAATCACAACTTTTCGAATTTTTAAGGAAAATAAAACTGGAAAGACGTTTCCCTCCCCTCATCGTTGCTGCATAAGCCTAGGTTTCCTCCCTGCCCATTAAGTATTTGATTCACAATTTTGTCCTCATGCACTAAGTCCTCAGTGAACATTTGATGAGGAAGGCACTGCTGTGCAAATGGAGAAACGCATGTTCACATCTCTGCTATGCCTGATTTAGACCAGAACGGTGATTTTCAGCCTTTGCTCTGTAGACCCCTGTGGTTTGCAAAACAGCAAATAAAAAGGCAAGTCCACATATGCTGTGGATATGTGAAATTTCTGAAGGGGTCCGTATCTCCTTTGGGAAATTTATGCAGGTAAACAAACTGAAAAAGACCAAAAAACTCTGGACTAGAAATTTGAGCAAGTCGCTCTCAAGGGTGTCTTAGTTCTCATGCTGTCTTGAAACTTGCATGTTTTCTGGATGAAATTGTTTCACTTCATAGGAAGGATAAAGTATTCACTGAAGGGGCAGGGGCAAAGGCTGATAATGCCCTTGTCTTTGAAATCTCTGCAAAAAATAGGTATGGAACTATTTAGACGAAGTTGAACAGCTTGAACAGATGCTTATCTAGAGCTTAGAGGCTGTTGTATTCTTTTTATTCCTATTTTTTTAACCCAATGGTCTATAATAATAAGAAGAAATCTGATAAAAGACAAAAGAAGGATGAAAATTAAATCACTTCTAGAAAAATGGTGAGATTTGGCTTTCTGTATATTTATGAATCCTGAAAGAATGCTTGGATGAAATTGACATCACCGATTCACTACCCTCATTCTCCCCCATACTGTGAAGTCTTTCCGAATCAGTAGCAAAAATAGGAATGATCGAATCAGTGCAGCTGTGAACATTACAAGATGCACACTCCAACAAACATAAAATGCGTGAGTGCCTGGTGAGCATTAGGAAATCTGTCACTATGAACAATTGAAGATGACAAGTTTAAATAGACCGAGGAATTCCAGTGTTAACTTACTTCCAAACACGATATTTTCAAAATCATCATGATCAATATTTTTTTACTGAAGATTAGCTGCATGAAAAATAAGCTAATTTAAATTCTCTTTAGGTAAATGCAAAAAAATTATTTAGGGAAAACTATTCAAAATGGAAACAAGAACATTTCTGCACTGATCACTTATATATATATATATATATTTTATTTTTTTTTTGCTAGAACATTCAAGAGACCCTTTCCATTCTGTGAGTGCTGGACAACTAACTCCACATTACAGCCTCTCATGGGGTGATGAAGGTGCTTCAGCTATAAAGAGTCCCCAGTTTTCT
>VXBO01014309.1:34042-128570 GCA_013400135.1 Rhinoptilus africanus
TTTTTTTTTTTTTTTCTTTTCTGCCCAGGAAACAGGAATTTGATGACTTGCTGAAGGTTTCAGGAAGCCCTAGAGAAATTACTGCTGTGTTACATGGTCAGGTATTTTGAACATACAGGATTTATATACTGTAATAAACATGATCTGGCTGCCTAGATACACTGCTGTTTGCCATTTTAATGGCTGAAGGGCAGGAGCAACTACAGGGCTCACAAAGTATATGATGGCATATTCTCAAGCATATGGTGTCCTTTCTGGATGTTCCTTTTGAGTTTTGCTGTGAAGAGGATTAAAGGAGAAGAAAATATATTTCCTTGGCTAAAATTCTGCCACTCATAGGGGAAATAATATCCTATCCCTACTGACAGAGCATTGTAACCCTACAGTGAGAAAGTTGTGTCAAACATTATTCCTGTTGCAAGGATTTATGAATAGTAGATCACATGTTGATACTGACCACCTGAAACACGATAGTTGGTGGCAACTCTGGATATTAAGTGTTACAAAACTGGAGAAATCTTGAAGGAAGTTTTTTGAGAAATTTTGAAGGAAACTTTTTCTTTCAGAACTCTGTAATGGGGGAGAAAAGCAGAAAGTGGTGGCAGAAGGATCAGGGAAGTAATCAAGAATGAGGCTTGAGTGGAATATAACGTCATCCAAGAAAGAAACACTGATGATGTCATGGCACACTGTAACCCTCTCTTGTAACCCCTGCTCCCAGTTTGCCCCCCACTGCTGGGGTTTTACCTGCTCATGTACGGAGTCCAGCTTTGATATACCCCAGCTGTGTCACCCTGACTCAGACTGCTGAGACAGAGCTGTGAGACCAACCGTCTGTAGAGAGATAAGAAAGGTAAAAGCTGCAGAGAGGTAGGACTGCTGATCTGCAACTAAATATTGGTGGTTTTTTATGTGCATTGGCCAGTAAATAAATGCTTTGTACATATGAGTTATCCATATTCCACTTTCAGAGTCTTTTTGTGCCAGGCTAATAATGCCCAAGCAAACTGACTATAAAAATATTTTGTAGAGGTTAAGAGGTGATTTTATTATTATGCTGGGAAGCCAACATGCATATTTAAGAAACTAGCAGCATAATAGGAAAGGGACATGATCTTGTAAGAAGTGATTTACATTTGTAGAATTAAGAAAAAAAAAAAAAAAGGGAATTTCATCTAGCAGGAGCAGAAGGTACAGTAAGTGTCCCTGGGGTGGATGAAGAATCCTTTGCTGCAGTCATACATCTAGAAGAGCTCTGATGCTCAGAGCTATCTGACATTAAATAATGACATGCAGAAGCAAACACCAATTGAAAAAAAAAATCATTAATGTTTTTAATTAGGTTGCCTTGAATTCTCATCTGCATTCTGAAAACAAAGGACTTATTTCAGTAAAAATCATGGCCAGCTTCTGTAGCAAGGAAACTGGCTGTACTCTAACTGAATTGGGCCCTAAATTTGTTGCTTGGCAAGAGCAGGGAAATGTTTTGCTCTGGTGTCTGACTCCATTGGCAGTGGTGCTTGTTAATCACACAACCCATTACAATGGACTGTACAAGGAGAAATCTCAAAAACACCTTATCGCTGAGCTAAAGGCTATAAAGTGCAGTCTTTTCTACTAATCAGATTTGTGCTCTGTTGTGTTTAATGGTAGTTGTGCCAGTCCATGATTACCCACAAATTGTGACTAGAGACTGTGGCTGAGAACTCTCAGTGTGAGTGCAAGAAGGGGAGGACCTCAGAGCTCATGTTTTGAAGCAATATTTAGGCTAGCTTAACACCAAGCAATAAAATGAAGACAATAACATGGAAAACGAAGCCTAAAAAGGTTTAATTACTTTACCCTGATCACCCTGCTCTCTTCCAAGTTGGCAAGTAGGAACTGGAACTTGCCAAATGTGTTTTATTTTTAAATCTTTTATCCATTGGCAAAACTGCATATTGCATCAGACTTCATAAATGTGCTTTACAATTTTGTATGGTTTTCCAGCCTGCACATACCTGTGTGTTCATGCACACATACTTAGGGAACTGACACACACAGGGACAGCTCTGACTTTGGGTTTTGTGGGGGTCCATCCCCCACTGAATTTTGCAACTCTAGGTAAAATCATGCTTCCCCCTTCACTCAGTGCAGTAGCAGCAGCAGCAGTGCTAGCACCAAGCTTAGCGCTGCAGCTCGCTGGAGGAAGTACTCTCCACCCACACAGCAACCCTTGGAAGGAAGAAATCCACCACCACCAGCACCTTCCAACCCCGCATCTAGAAAGCTCAGGAACTACCCACATGTACAGTGTTTTTATGAGTATGTTGGGTGCTCTCTCTAAACACTCGTCTAGGATCTCATTTAAGGTGTAGAAGAGCATGCGAATATATGTAATGTTGAAATACTGAAAACAACAAAGCTTGGTCTCATAAAAGCCTCAGAATCTGGTAGTGGAATCAGAGCCCTGGCACAGCACTGCCTCACTATTTTTCTTGTGGGAGTTGGGCATCACTGCAGCTGTGCACACTTTCATTACACTGCCCATTTCCTGTGATCCTTTCTAGCACACAAAAAACACAACTAGCTAATAACTCTAATATTGTTTTGTCTATTAGCATTCTAGTGATTTAAATTCAGGTATTGGTTAACAAGCAAGCATTTGATGGCTAGTAGCTCAGTGGAATGTAATCTTACTCACATAATTCAATTACTTTCAGTTACTTTTCCATTTTTGTATTCAACAGGAAGTAAAATGGGACAGTAGCTGTTTTTCCAGGAGGTGGGGGAGAGCATCTGTCGTTCGTTAAGTGTGTCCCAAACCACGACAAAGACATTTGAATCACTTGTTTTGGAGTGGCATAGGTGAATGTCACTTCATCACTAAAGAGGTTGAGCTAACTTTCTAGAATGATTTCTGTGCACAAATTTTCTGTTGCATTCATCTCTGGATGTGCATTTCTACACAGTGTAGCATGGTCCAAAGGTGACAGTAATTCTTTGTATTACTGTTGTGACTGAAATGTCCTTTCATCATTACTATGCCCTATTTGATCAGCAGAGAAAGTAAGAAGTGTCACAGGCTGTAAAAAAGACCATAACTTAAAAATAAAACCAACATGCTGAGGAAGGTGGGTTCATGTAGTTAAGCATAGTCTTACTTTTACAAAAGCTAATTATTTATTCCCAATATTTGGCTCAAAATATCATCCTATAAAATTAATCATTCACAATTTTAAACCTTTGGCAACTAAAAATCAAAATTAAGAAAGGGACTTCAGTGATAAAAGGCATAGACTTGTTTTGGAGGCACGTGTTTTTCCTCTCAGATGAGAAAGGAAATCAGAAGTGTAGCTTTGAATTTGATTTGAATTTTTTTTAAAAATACTTATGTATATCATAGAATCATAGAATCATGGGGTTGGAAGGGACCTCTGGAGATCATCGAGTCCAACCCCCTGCCAGAGCAGGGCCACCTTAGAGCAGGTTGCACAGGAACCCATCCAGGCAGGTTTTGAATGTCTCCAGAGACGGAGACTCCACCACCTCCCTGGGCAGCCTGTTCCAGGGCTCTGCCACCCTCAAGGTGAAGAAGTTCCTCCTCATGTTTAAGTGGAACTTCCTGTGTTCAAGTTTGTGCCCATTGCCTCTTGTCCTGTCACTGGGCACCACTGAAAAAAGCCTGCCTCTTTTCATACATATGTAGATATGTGTATATATATATGACTGTATTTGGAGGCATGCATATAGAATCTATCTCTAATTTTGACATTATTTTGATTTTTATCTTAGATTTTAATGAAGTTCCTTTGCATATTCCAACAAATGACCATGTATATTGTAATCATGTCAGTCTTGTATCCAATTTAGTTTTCAAATATTCAGGGCCCTGAATCATAGCTATCTTGAGAAAACATGTTTCTTTTCATAACCTGTCAGACTGGCTGTGCTCTATAGAAGCAGTATGGTCGATGAAGCCTGGGAAGAATGCATTCCTGTGCATTCCACATCATATTATGTGGTCTAAGACTATATTTTCTTAGCTACTAATGACTCGTGTGTTTCAGTCAGATTCTATGACTCCTCCTTTTCTGGTAATCTTTCTACAGTGAACAGAAATATTGAACATTTTTATCATTTATAATTTATCATTAATAAATTAAATTAAATAGGGGAATGAGTGACCAAGAATACAGAATAAAATACTCAGATACTCGTAAATCATTATTTTTTAACCTTCCACAATATGGGATTTCCTAGATATAAAGGAAAGTGATTTGATATATATAGATCAACATCATGTTTTGCCTTTTATGGATTTTGAAAGAGGTGCATTTGGATGTAAGGAAAAGCGAAACCTTGTCTTGTCATGAATTACAATGTATAACATAGGGAACACTTGGAATCTACCAAAACTGAGATATCAATAAATCCTGCTTCTAAAGTAAATAGGTCAAAAAGTATGGAAATTTGAAACTACACATGCTGTCCAAGAAGAAACATTTTTTTACAGAGTCTTGAGTTCTTCCAGGCCTACAGCTTAGTGAAACAAAGTAAAGCAAGTTTAAAATGGACACAATATTGAGATGTAATAAACACAGAGTTTTCATTGCTCCTTTTACCTATATTTAGGTGAGGTAGCTCATCTGAGGTGGCTTAGGGAGGTTCAAGATTATGTTTAAGAATTCTTTGTGAAAGATTTCTTTTGAGATTTTCAGCTACTGGCCCCAAATTTGAATTGGTCTTCTATAGGGTCTGTGTGTACCTGACAGTCCCATCCAGATGTCTTGGAGACCCTAGGATATTGGAAGTGGTGTTAGAGCTTCGTGTTTAGTCAACTATATTGTCTTTTTTTTGGTAGATTTTATGACATTTAATTTTAGTCATCAGAAAGATAGGGGAAGGATTCAATTCAATGTTGATACCTAAATTAGGTATCTACCTCTGTCATGTGGCATATATATCATCCCTGTGCAGATATCTCAGATAATTTATGATATCTCAAATGGCAATAGGTGTCATTTTGGCAATAGAGTATGCCAATTCAGGTGCCAGGACTCTTAATGAAACTTAGTTGATAGAGGCTTAAGTCCAGTTCAGCACATGCCAATGCTTATTTATCTGTTGGTTTAATTCTGGCCAATTTGGATATCTGCTTTAGGCTGTCATTAACTCTTTCTGGAGTCACCAGACTATCATAGAATCATGCAATCGGTGAGGTTGGAAGGGACCTTTAAGATCATCAAGTCCAAAGATTAACCTACTCTGACAAAAAACCACTTCTAAATCATGTCCCTAAGTAAGACTACGGAGAAAGCCTATATAATTAAGACTTCACCAAACTTTAAACGTTTAAGATAAGTTTAAGTTAAAGTAAAATACTTATTTTTTACATAGTTTAAAAAAGATAATATAAATTCACATTTTCTGACTATGACAGTAGCATTACTTGTAGTAATTCATCAATAAATGCTCAATAAATCCTTTTTTCCCCTTTTCTGTTCTGGCAGAAAGGAAATGCTTACACAAAAGTATGAAGACACATCCTCTCCCTTCCCCCTCCCCCCTCCCACTACAATGAAAGACTTTTATAAACTAAATGTCTCAAGCTAAAACCAGACACTTTAATGCCAAGACTGCTGGATGAAAAAGTCTGTTGTAGTGGCTAAATCACTGACACTGTCAAAAGAGTGAAGCTAACTTCTGGAAACAGTTGCTGTTGTGATACTTTTGAAACATATCAGAGATAGTAAAGTGCTTAGTCTCTTATAACACATTAAAAAAAAGGAATTAAAAGTGAAGAGAAAGCATTATTTTTATTCTGAGCAATTCATTCTTCATTATATTTAAGTTGACCGTTGACCCTAGATACACATAGGAAATTATAATTTCTGAGAGCTCTGACATGTTTTGCCATTTCCCACTGGTGCAGCGTATGAGGTTATTGCCCTAACTCTCTGTCCTAAGCAGGCAGTATATCTGTTTCTCACTGCTGCAGTTCATAACCTGGGATATGAACTCAAACCACTGCTGATTGCAATTATTATCCTAGTCTGAGAACTGCAATGCCACATAATAGACACATCTCCTATTCTATGTCCCTGCAGTAGGGTAACAAGCAATAGAGTATTGTAACCTCTTAGTAAACTGTAGCATAAAAAATACAAAGATAACAGGTCAAACCCCTGGCAGACATCTCACTTGGGGCATAAAAAACAACAAAATACCTGCAAGCCATACCAAAACAACAAAGTGTCATACAGTTTGGGTTTTTTTCAACAGAAAGATCACATAAATTAACTTCATATTATAGAAGAACAAAAGCAGATGGTAATAAATGCCAGGTTGTCTTTAGAAAGCTGGTGACAAAGGTCATTCCCTAGTTCAAGCACTTTAAATCTAAGTCACACAATTTTCTCAATAGTCTTGATAACTCCTTGAAATAAGGAGTTTAGAATCGGTGTACAACTTGGTAAATTCACAGGGACTGTGTTTGCTTTTTCCAAAAGAGAATAATTTGAAAATTTTGTTTCACAGGCTGTTTGGAAATTTGTACTCTTCAATCCTATTCAGACTAAAGAAAATTTTGAAAATATTTCAATTTTCTGTGAAACAGGAAATTTAATTTTGGACTAACTTGTTGAAAGCTACACTTAAAATATGATTTACCACATTCTCACGATTGTACTAAAAACCAGATCTTGTTTACACATTATTATGTGGGAATCACATAAGCTCTTAAAACTCTGTGCCTTTGGGTCTTCCACTCTGCCCATACCACAACTTACCATCTGTCTGCAGCAGCACCCTTTTCAGGTATAATACCAGTAAAGATGAGCTGTCTTGCCATCTTCTTGGAGTTTTATGCAATAACATTTTATTCATTAAAGCTAAAAGGAATAATGAGGTAACTTTATGAAAGACAGATGCCAGAAGACAGACATGGGAAACACAGAGAGAGGATGAGGACTTATTTAGAATAAAACCTCTATCCTCTGTTTAATTATAGTTATTTTCCATTTAAAAATAACTTCAGTTAAACAAAAGGACAAAAATACATTATTTACCCTTCTGTTATAGAAGGGTCTGTTGTGCTGGTTATTAATTATGGCTAGTATAATAAACATGCCTGGAAGAAGCACCTTAAATAAATGATCAGACATATAGAAAAAAAATCATTGACCTGTTTAAATGTCAAGAAATCACACATTTAATTAGCGAGCTTGTTATTTCTCACAAGGAAGATTATCAGATGACAGCATTCATATTTTAATTAGGAGAGAATACCTTTGCACTCTTCTTCAGGCAGAATAGGAAATTTGTCATGCAAGCTGATTTTCTTTGTGAACTGTTCTGCTCTGACTGTGGGCCCAGACTCTCCAAGGCAAAACTGCACTGAAATCGATAGCATAGATACCTGAATAACCTGGAGAACCTTGGACACTGTCTTTGACAGGAAAATGCATAGAAGACTATTAAGGGGTCTCTTCTAGTTGAGGGGAGATTTTTGATGACTTAACAGAGTCATAATTTTGTCCATAAACCTAATTTACTTCAGGTCTGTTCAGTTGGTATACTCCATTGATCTTCGATTTTTATTATTTCAGCTAGCTAGCCTTTTACAATCAGAAGACTAATTCAGCACTATGGTTTTAGTTGTCTTTGCCTCCAGCAGAAATGGCTGCACGCTTCCCTCATCACTGCGGCAACATCCATCCACTTTTTTTCTTTAGGCTCCACGGCTTATGTTCTCAGCTCATTTCTGAGCTACATGTCTGTGTTCTTCTATTCAAGCAGGTAACAAGCGTTGTGGTCATTCATTCCTTGTGACACTCTTTGATGAGTTTCACTTTGAAGACTTTAACTTCACTTTGGCTTTTCAACATGAAATTGAATGTTCCACTCAGTCTTTAATATACCAGGTAGCTTTGATACCAGTGTTCATAATCTGCTGTGTTCATCAACCAACAGTTCTTGTTTAAAATATTAAAAAAAAATTAAAAAAGCCCACCACATTACACTGATGACTATGGCTATGGTATCTTAGCAACAGCTTCCTTTTCGATGAGTTGTTTTTCAAAGGGCTAGTGTCCAGAATGCTTCAAATAGGCTTAATTTTCCATACAGTTTCTCTAACTCCATCATTCCTTTTTTTATGCAAAATATCCCTGATAAGGCTATTGTAACAAATAAAATGTCATATAGCCTATGGGTTTTTAGGTTTGTTTTTTTTTTTTTAAGTCTGCTTTTATATAGTAACATAATAACAAAGAAAAATGGAAGTTCTCTTAGAAAATTCCCCCATAGTAAATTTTTTAGGGGGGCCTATTTAAATTGATGAAGAGTTTTCTATGGAAATGATTTTCACAGGATGTGCATTTTCTCTGGATTTTTTTTTCCCATAAAATACCCTGATTTTGGCTTTGAAAAGTCCAATACACAGTGCCCAAAATTTCAATCTGAACACCTTTTGATGCTCCGCAAAGAGAGTGGGATGCCTCTTTGTGCACTCTGTCTCTGCTCCAGGGTCCTTCCGCTCTGTCCAAAGGCACAGTTTGCAATAGGGCATACACCGGATAAGAGTCTGGGTGCCTAATTCTTGGGTTTGGAAACCATTCCAACACCTGTGGTATGCTGGCACCTAATTGACAGATGACCAAATTGATAATTAGATCTAACCCTCCTCTGACAAGCTAAGGAGAGAGCCAGGGCAGAAAGATCGAGAAATGCCGCTGTCAATAAGAAAAGATCAAAGGGTAATAGATAGGTGGCAAGCACTCAGGTAAAAAAATCTGTACTTGTTCTCCAGATACAGGGGGAACATTAATAAAAACTAAATGAATGTTATATTAAGATCCTTACTGTAATTGTACATTCTCTGTCGCACATGATTTCTTTTCTACTTTCTGGTTCTGTAAAATGTGGAAAATATTCATTTCTGTCAAGACTTTAAGTTAATTCTGTTATGATTATCATGAGATGGAACTTCAAATTCTAGTTATCTAGGAATTTTAAGACTTTATTCAGTCCATTTTAGTCTTACAGTATGGCAGAAACTTAATCAGACTACGCTTTGAGCCTTATTTGAATGTTTCATAGCTAAAAGAAGAATTGTTTTGAGACCTGATAGCAATTCTACAATTATGTCTGTCATTTTTTCTATGTTGTTAATTTTTTGAGGTCTCTTCTGCAAGAAAATATTCTGGGTTGATTTTTTTTTTTTTTGGTGCGTCTGTGTTTTGATCAGCACTGAGCACTGTTGGTCCTGTAATGCTGATTTTGCCAGCATTAGTTGGAATTTGGTTATTTACCTGCGGAATATGTCGGCAAACTTGTATAGATAACTTCAGAGAAGAGCAATGAGAGAAATCCATTGCATTTATCACCGAGGAGGTAGGAAGGCAGAAACTTTCTGGTGATACCCCAGTGAGTCCCTGTGGGAGATCACAGAAACAATGCTTCCCAGCAGAGTAAAAGATAGAAATGCCGGGAAAGGTAGAGCAGCATAATCTTTTAAATACTTTATACATCTTAATTCATTTTCACACTCTTTGTATGGTTTCTAAAATTGCCCTCCAATTTTGCCCTCCTTTGATCATTAGGCTATGATGTTCCTCAGGGAGATCACTCTCTATGCTGTGGAGGATATGCTGGGAAAATGTCGAAGAGAGCTGCTGTTCAGGAACAGTTCAAAGCCTCATAGATTTTATAGTCAAAAGAGAGTAGTGTGATTGTTTACTCCAACCTCTCTCATAAAACAGCCCTGGAAACTTTAAGCCTATTTATCATTGGACTGAAAGCCCTATGAGAGGACACTGTGAGTACCAGACATCTGCTGCAACTAACCCTGAGTCAGGACAATTGCACATTTTTCAGTGAGGTTTAGTGAGAAGATGTGGGCATGACCGAGAATCAGCAGTTGTGGCTCTACTACAGAAAAATGCACCATTTATGTTCCAGCTACCTCTGTTTCCTTCAGACTTTATTCCCTGAGTTTCAGAGGTTTATGTTTCAACATTCTTCACACCCTGGAAAGAAAAAAGAAAATGCCAGGCAACTTAATCCATACACACATACAAGTTTCTTCTGCAGTGGACTATCATTGCAGGATAGTCTAGGACATCTTGTTCAAAACATTTCATATTTTATTTCTGGCTGGATGTGATAACATTTTTACAGAAACTAAGAACAAAACAACAACCCTGAACATAACAACAACCCTAAACAAAACCACAGATCCTCTCTTAACTGTGTTAGGAAGGAAGGCGAGATAGTCTAAAGAGAAAGAAGGTTTATAAATCTTGCAAAGAATCTGTGAATTTCTTTCTACAGTGCTTAAATGATAATGGTTCTGGTTTCTAACATTGGTCCATATCTCACAGTCCCTCATACAAAGACCTCACATTCTGAGCTTACACACATGATGAATAATCAGTGGCACGGTTAAATTACGTATCACTCGGAGTAAATTCCTCAGATTCCCTTAGGTGGAATCTTACTGTAGTTGTCAACGCTAGTGAAACAGAGAATGCATCTCCTGGCATACATGATTGCAACACCTGCTTTCTCAGGATTTGTCCCTAAATGCGTCAATGGCCGTACTATTTGTCTGAGAGGCAGAAAGATAACAACATTTTATCCACATAGCTGTGGGACCAATGAAAATGTAACAGGTTTCGTCTGCCAAATCAAAGTTAATCCCAGGTCAAATACAAAAAAAAGTTTTTTCTTCTTGAGTTTTGCTGATGAGGAATGCCAAAGCTTTGCAGGTCTTGAAAGACAGTTTAGCTGTGTAATGGATGTTAAATTAAGAGTTTAAAAATGCTAGTTTCCTAAACAGAGAAAACATGCTTAGCATGTTTTCCATGATAACAATACTCTTTGAATTAAGAAAGAACAACACTCTCCCGAGGTCATGACTGATAAATGCCTGGAAACAAAGAAGTAGATAATAGAAGCAGCGAAATAATTAAAACTACTATGGAGGTATAAAATGTATGCTTCTGCTTTATGGTAAAAATAAGCAAAATGTAAACTAGTTAGCATTTACGTGAAATTCTCAGTAAAATGGAAGTTAAAGAAAATATTATCTCTGACTAAAAATATCTTTTGTTTTGCAGATGGTTACCTTCCTATTCCCTGCCTTTCAGCCATATGGGAATAGAGTAAATGAGAAAGTAAATGATAAGCAATATAATGAAAAGTTAAAAAAAATGCCACAAAGTATTACTCTAGTTCATATAGGTTATTGTTTTTATAGTCAGCAAACTCTTAAGATTTTTAATGTGAAAAGAAAGTGACACATTGAATTTATTATTATGCCAACGGTTGTTCTGAGAAATGAAAAACTACACGGGAATGAGACATTCATGATCTGATTTGAAAATCACCAAACCTGGTGTGATTGAGTTACTTCTATAATCTCTACTGCTTTTCAGAGCAGCCAATTCCTCCTGCTGTAGCTGATGTGCAATCTAGATGTTCCATTCCTAGGGGTGAGATACTGTAGAAAATAGAGCACTGCTAACTCAGACATGCACGATGTGAACTAGTCATTTTGTGTTATAGCTGCTCAGGAGGTGAAAAAAAAAAATTAAAAAAAGGTAAAGTCTCAGAAAATTTGGTTCAAACTATTCCTAGGCTTCCACTCAGTAGAAAACGGGTCTGACTGCATGAGTCTCACAATCTATTTAGGTTTGCCAATAAACTTGGATTTTGCTACAATCCTCCAAGATGTTCTCTGATGAGTTTGATCCTAAAAACTCTTGACTCAAGCACCAGTAACGGCTGGTAAAAATAAAGCCTGCTATACTAAAAATAAGTATATTGAAGACAATGACCATAAACTTCCAATGTGTAGGAAGAAAATAAATGCCTTCAAAATAATAACTATCTGAATGTTCACACTGATACGCTATTACCACTGGGAGAAGTATGGAATGATTCTCCACACAGCATACAATGGAAGTGAATGGCCCTCAAAAACTAAGCTATACCTTTGGCAAGTTTATTTGCTTCAAAAAATTGGACACACTGTTGCTTTCATGCTTAAGGGAACATGTATTTCACAGTAGGACTCTCCTGGCTACCACTTTTATGTAACATTAATGTTCTTCAAAAGTAGCATATTAGGACATAAATAAATTACTAACAAACAGCAATGTAGTAAATGTTTTGTATGCACGCAGAAGGACCAAAGTCACACAAAAAGAATGAAATAAATCTAATGTGAGAATTTTCAAATTTAATCAGGTCAACAGTCTTACCGTGTTTGAATTTGGGTGCATCAAAATGAAAGAGTGAGTTTACTGGCTAGAATACAGAATTGAGAATCAATATTCCTAGGCTTTATTCACTATCACTTACTTGCTGTGCAACTTTGGGCAAATCATTTGAGAGCTTTGCGCCTGAGGTTGTTCATCTTTCAAACGAGACATTTACATGATTTATGAGGATGTTGTACATCTCAATTCACAGAATATTTGTAAAGTACAGACTAAGAGGCACTAGAAATGTTAGATGTAAGGACAGTAATATGTTGTCATGGCCAGCTGTAAACATGTGTTTGTCTTAATGATAGGGACAAATTGTGACTGTCTATAATGTTTCCAAAGGTGGAAAACTATGTGACAGGTTTTTCCCACTATAAAACTGGCTTCTCATGTTGCAGTATAAAGCAGGAATTCTTTGTAATCTCAGGTGCCCTGTGGAACTGCACATGCCACCTTTTTACTATACTGTTTTCAGAAGTCCTGCAGGAGGAAACAATTCCCAGGAGGACTATCAAGGAACTGAAAAGAAAGAAAAAATAAAAAAGACAAATCCCTGATGCAAGTCATTATAGCAAAAATCCCTCTGCTTTAAATAACATAAAGAAGAGAATAGGTCTCTTAATTGGGGTGATTTATGATAAAGCTGTAATTTGAGAAATAGCCTCAATGGCAGAAGGTGCATTATTTTGCTAAGAAGAAATTACTATGCTCTCATTAAGAGCAATCTCACTTCTGTGATTGATATGTTGAGGAAGTGGCTGGAGAAGCTCAGGTGAGCCACTGGATCACTGTGTATTTGGCAGGGAGGTACAGATTTGTCCTGTCCTGATGAGACCATCTTTATGGACAAAAGTGTTATCCATTATCAGGACCTGGCAAGGTAGCTCAAAAAGTAGAGCATGTGCTGCTTTAACTTACCAGATGACAGACATCCAGTGAATTAGAATTTGTTTGTGAGAAAACATCTCCTAAGAGTTATTTGAAAAGCCACCAGGGATTCCACCAGCTGGCATGGTACAAGTTCATAGCTCCTGTTTGTGAGTTGGGAGACAGTAGCCTTATCTAAATAGGTAGAATGAGCGAGGAAGGAATTATTACAGAATCACACAATCATTGGTGTTGGAAGAGACCTCTGGAGGTCATCTGGTCCAACCCCCTAGATGAAGCAAGGCCACCTAAAGTCAGTTTCCCAGGACCATGTCCAGATGGCTTTTGAATATGTCTAAGGAGGGAGACTCTACAACCTCCCCAAGCAACCAGTGCCAGTTCTTGGCTACTCTCACAGTGAAAAAGTGTTAGCTGATGTTCAGAATGCACATCCTGTGTTTCAGTTTGTGCCCATTGCCTCTGGTTCTGCCACTGGGCACCACTGAAAAGAGACTGGCTTCATCCTCTTTGCATCCTCTCTTTGGGCATTTAATACAAGTTGATAAGATCCCCTCTGAGCATTCTCTTCTCCAGGGTTAACAGTCAGCTCACTCAGCCTTTCATCATAGGAGAGAAGCTCCAGTCCCTTGGTCCATCTTTGGAGCCCTTTGTTGAACTGTCTTCAGTATGTCCCTGTCTCTTGTACTGAGGAGCCCAGTACAAGAGACAGTTGGACACAGTACTCTAGGTATGGCCTTGCCAGTGCTGAGCAGAGGGGAAGGATCACCTGCCTTGACCTGCTGGCAATACCTTGTCTAATGCAGCCCAGAATAGCCTTCTTTGCTGCAAGAGCACATTGATTGCTCATGTTCAACTTGGTGTACACCAGGGTCCCCAGGTTCTTTTCTGGAAAGCTGCGTTCCTGCTGGCTGGCATGGGGTTGTTCCTTCCAGGTGCAGGACTTTGCATTTCTTGTTAAAATTCATGAGGTTCCTGTCAGCCCATTTCTCCAGCCTGTCAAGGTCCCTCTGGATGGTAGCATAACCCTCTGGCGTATCAGACACTCCTCCCATTTTTGTGCCATCAGAAGAGTTGTTGAGGGTACACTCTGCTCCCTCATACAGATCATTAATAAAAATTTTGAAAAAAAATGGACCCAGTATTGACCCATGGGTTTCATTGCTATTAACTGGACTCCAATGACACTTCATGCCACTGATCCCTACCCTCTAGGCTTGGCCGTTCAACCAGTTTTTAACTCACCTCACTGTCTGCTTATCCAGCCCACACATCAACAGCTTGTGTATGAGGATCTTATGGGATATGATGTGAAAAGCCTTACCGAAGTCCAGGTAGACCATATCTACCGCTCTCCCTTTGACTACCAGGCCAGTCATTTCATCACAGAAGTTTACCAAGTTGGTCAAGTATGATTTCCCCTAGTGAACTCCTGAATACTCCTAATGATTTTCTTGTCCTTAATGTGCCTTGAAATGGCTTCCAGGATTAGTTGCTCCATCACCTTCCCAGGGACCTAGGTGAAGCTGAATGGCCTGTAGCTCCCTGGGCCTCCTTACCCTTCTTAAAGATAGGAGTGACATTTGCTTTCCTCCAGTCTTTGAACATTACGCCTAGTTGACCCAATTGATAAAAGATTATCAAGAGTGAATTTTCAATGACATCTGCCAACTCCTTCAGCACTTGTGGGTGCATCCCATCAGGGTGCACGGACTTAGGTATATTCAGTTTGCTTAAGTATTCCCTGACCTGATCCTTCTCCATGAAGGGTACATCTTCCTCACTTCTGCCTTTCCCTGTGGTCTCTGGGACTGGGGATTCCTGAAGGTGAGTTTTGCTAGGAAAGACTGAAGCAAAGAAGGCATTCAGTAATTCAACCTTCTCCATGTCCTGTGTCACTAATTCCTCTGTCTTTTTGAGGAATAAGCCCACATTTTCCCCTGTCTTCCTTTTGTCACCTGTGTACTTATAGACCTTCTTGTAGCCTTTGATATCCCTGGCCAGATTCAGTTTCATGTGGGCTTTGGCTTTCCTAACTTCATCCCTGGATGCTCAGACAGTGTTTCTGTATTCCCCCCACTGAATGCTTTCTTTTTGAGTTTGGCTAGGAGCTCTTTGTTCATCCACACAGGCCTCCTGTTATTTTTGCCTGACATTGGGTCTGTTGGAATAGAATTCTCTGAAGCTTGGAGGAAATTATCCTTGAATATTAACCAGCTTTCTTGGCCCCCCCTTCCCTCCAGAGCCTTATCCTATGGAACTCTTCAAAGCAGATCTTTGGAGAGGCCAAATTCTGCTTTCCTCAAGTCCAGGCTGTCCAGGCTTGTGAGCTTGCTTTCTAGTCTCCTCTCTGCCCTAAGGATCCCGAACTCCACCATCTCGTGGTCATTGCAGCCAAGGTTGCTTTTGATCTTCACATCTCCAACAAGCTCCTTCTTGTTGGTGAGTATGAGTTCCAGCAAAGAACCTCTCCTCATTGGCTCCTCTGTCACTTGGAGGAGGAAGTTATTGATGCACTCCAGGAATCTCCTGAACTGCTTATTTCCAGCTGTGTTGTCCCTCCAGTAGAAATAAGGGTGGTCAAAATCCCCTTTGAGGAGCAGGGCCTACCCTTCCTTAGAAACCTGTATTCTCTGTTGCAACACTCCAATCATGGGTGCCATACCACCATGCTTCCCTGATCCTAACAAGATCATAGCCCTGCAACTGCACACAGATCTTTAACTTACCATTTTTATTCCCCATAACTGCATGCATTGGTATAGAGGCGCTTTAGAGAGACACCCCAGCGTGTTGACTTCCTGGAGAGGGAACTACTTCTGCAGTAGTCAGAAGGCTAGACAAGCTTTGGCAGTTCCTCCACAACACTGTGGATTCTAGCCCCTGGAAGGCAGCAAACCTCTCTAGATGATTGGTTGGGTTGACAGATGTGTGCCTCTGTCCCATGCAGCAGGGATTTACGCGTTACAACTGCTCACCATTTCTTCCTGGTAGTCTTGCACAGTTCAGTGTTAGGTGAACCAGGTTCTTTGCTTGTAGGCATATCTGGCTTCTCTTCAAATCTGAGGGATGCAAACCTATTTTGCATTTGTCAGTCCTTAGGTGGGGCAAGAGCCTTCCTCTTGGTAACAGAAGTCACCAGCTTTCATCTTTTGCTATCTCCAGAGGCTGCATTTACCATGACAGAGGGGGTTCTTCAAGCCTTTAAGTCTCAGCAAAGATCCTGTCTATTTGCCTTTCACTTTCCCTGATGATGACTCATGGCACAAGAATTCCCATAAAGGAAATAGATCACCTATTTAAAACCATTGTCATATCTTTCTGTTCTTTGCGAATTTCCAAAGTGAAAACAGAGAACAAGATTACAGGTGGGAAGAGTTTCAAAACTCTTTAAGTGGAAAAGCCCCTTAAATACTAGTTGCAAGACCCTAGAAAGTAGCTTACAGTAGATGAAATATGCCCATGCTCTTTTAAAGAAAGACCTCATTGATTATGCCAATATATTTAGAGTTAGTAGAATTTTGTCTTGTTTGAATTGGAAGGAAAGTGCCTTTTGCCAAGAGAGTAATTTTAAAATACCAGAATACTTATGACCTGAGAGATTACTTAATTTAAAAGCATTGATGTGCTGTACTTAAATAAGTCACATTTCGCTAGGAATATCTTTAACAGATTTGTTCATCAAAGCTGCCTGTATTTCTTCTGAGTGCTCATTATACAGATGGGTAGTTATGCTATCAGTAGTAGCAAAGGGTAACTGGATGCTGGTAAGTTTATTGTAATTGATGGTTACTGGGGATGTGAAGACTTGATTAATTAACGATGTTAGTGAACATTTGCAA
This sequence comes from Rhinoptilus africanus, assembly GCA_013400135.1. Taxonomy (NCBI): domain Eukaryota; kingdom Metazoa; phylum Chordata; class Aves; order Charadriiformes; family Glareolidae; genus Rhinoptilus; species Rhinoptilus africanus. The sequence continues at coordinate 51,024 of VXBO01014309.1, forward strand.
TATTCTTTTTTTTTTTTTTTTTGACTGGCTAAAATATGTGATTAAAATCCCTTGAACATTGTGTTATCTTCTAAAAAATTATATTTAAAGTCTTTAAACTGGCTCTTAGACAGCAGGTAAAAGACCTGCCAAAGCCCCGATGACCTGGATGCCCCAAGTTATAGCATTTATTACTTCCTATATTTTGCCATTTTCATTTACCTTACTATAAAATAAAGTGACAGAAATGCAGTGATGTAGGCTGACTTTACAAATTCTCCTGAAGATCCTAAAAGCAGTCAGCATCAGAGGCAGAATTCTGCTGCAAAAGGACTGTCACTAAATGCAGTGGAGATCCTGTAAATACTATAAAAATTGCTCTCAAAGTGTATTTGTGAAAACTTGGTTTTGACATAGGTGAACTTTCAAGATTTAAGGAAGCCAAACTGTAAAGTAATATTGTTAAAATAATGTATCTTGAGAGAACGGATAGAAAACAGGCACAATACCAAAATACCGAGTAAGGAGCATTTGGTGCCCCTATGGAGAAAAAAAGACCTTAAAAAAAAAAAAGACAGCAACACAGAAGGAAGAACATTTTGAACTGTGGAGAAAATATTAAAAAGCCCATGTTAAATGAATAATTAAAGAAGCTGTTTTAAAAGGATAAAAAAAGGATGACTGATATTCTGATACAACTGATGCAAAACAAAGCCTACATGTTACACCGTCTAAAGAAAAATGAATATGATTTGAAGTTGCATGCGTCAGAAGCTGAAGGGCTAGTGCCGGTACAATGAGGACTTAGCCTCCTAGTTTGATAAGAACTTCCTTTTACACAGATAACTTTTTTCTTTCAAATACATATGCCCTGTTGCCTCCCCTTGTTCTTGCCTCTGGCTTTGGGTTAAATGTGCTACAGCATGCTAAAAATATTGTTGATGAATAGCAATTTTAAGATAAAAATAAAATGCATGTAGTTTAATGCTTTTCATGTAATTCACAGATACAATAATCCTGCAAGTGGTGTAAAATCTTTACGGCTAAAAACTTTTTTATTAAAATAGTTGAAAATCTTTTCTGCAAAGTGAAGATCTTTGAAATTGTGTTTAAAGTTTTGATGTTCCTGATAGAAAAACCTGCAGGAGAAGTATTACTTGCCTTCCATGTTCTACAATCATTGTACTAACATATCCCTAAATGTCAGATAAAATATTTTCATAAATAATATATAGAACTACATATTTGCCTTAGATATCACCTTTCAAACTTCTGGTAGTTATTCACCACTTACTTGAGAAAATCATAACTCTCTAAGTAGATGTTTGAAGGTGGCAGGCAGGGGGTTTCATTGGTTTCAGTTAAACATGACGTATAGTCGAGATATGCTTTCATGTGCATACTTTTCCTTCAGTTTGGTGTATGATAGCTTAAATATGACAGTAATATTATTTTCTCATTATCACTCATTACATGATATTATTTTGTTGCTTTGGGGAAAATAATAGAACAATTGCATACTATTTTGCCACGCTTTAATCCTTTCTATATTCATGTAGGTATATGATCTCATTAAAACATTATTACTTACTACTCATGGAAGTAAAGCAATCTCTTTACAAAGGTGAGACCCTCCTTCTTACCGAATAATAAGCCACACTACTTTGCTAAGATTTTGAAAGACTGTTTAAATAAACAAAAGCTATCATCAGATGCAAAATGTAGAATTTTAAGCTAGGCATTCAGTTTAGCCAAGTAAATAGCTTTGCCTTTTTCATATGATAAGGTCTCTTTTTCTTCATTTTATTGCAACTGCATTTACAGTCTCAAAACTTCTAGATTATATAATGAAACACAATGGAAGCCAATGTATGTGACTCGTAATTGGCACCAATTAAGATCAAGAATGTGATCAGCTGTCTCAGTTGCTAGGCAGTAGCTTGTTAAGCCATGGAAATAAAAATGCATTTGATCATATGATCATACCAATAATATTTACCAAAAATATGCAGTGAAAAATTCTACAATGAGTAGGTAAAATCTTAACTAAATAAACACTACACTTCTAGAGCAATTTAATTTAACACTTCAAAAGTCATTGTTGAGTAATTATTAACACATTTTTTAAAATAAATATTGTCCTTCTAGTATGTGGTAAATTCATGTAACATTCCTTATTATAGTTTCACCATCACAGAGCAGTGTTTGAATTTTGCTTTAATAAAACTAAACTACTTCCTCACCACTTTAAGCTTGCTACAGGTGAATGTCCTTTCATTAAAAGTCCGTGTGACCCAATCTGCGTAAGTCTGTTTCTCTGATTTTACACCTTTTTGTATGAAAGTTGATGACAGATGAGTGCCTAACAGCAAAAAGTGGTCATAGTACACATGTTAATCATGCTTGCAATTCAGAGGGAAATTTGTCTTATTACAATGTCAGCGAAGATCCTCATGAGAGCTTACATATGTGGCAAGCACCCAAGGGTGCTGTAGAATAAATAAACGTAGCCCGCTCCTTGAAGAGTGCATTTTTGTTAAGGGAAGAAGAAAAACTGTTGAGCTTTTGAATTGAGAAGCTTACATCTAAAGCTGTCACTAAGAGTGACATGAAAAAAAGACAAAATTCTTAAAACATTTCCCAGCAGTATTGTCCTCCTGGATAAGGGCAAGAGGACAAAGGCATTCAAAGCAAGTTACTAAGTGATAGCCGTATGGAAAGGTTTCTGCATTTCAGAAATCACATGGAAACAAAGTATACCTTAGAACCAGCTGTTCCAGATGATTAAATTGGGCATAACCTACATCAATAGGTACGAATCTATTGAAGAATGACAGCTATAGTGTGTATAGATTAAATGACAGCATTCTTCCAGGTTCAGACTTTATGAAAACCGTTTTAGCATAGGAAATGTAATTTTGAATTGATGCCTGCATACCCCCCTCTGCAGGTTTGCTCCGTTTAGGTGGCACATGCAACAATGCTGATTTTGATAGAGGTGGATGGGTACATCTACGATGACAATTACATTCACCAGGGAGCAAACGCAGACACTGAACCCTTCTTCGTCCATACTGCTTAATTGTCAGCTTGCTTCCCAGCTGTCATCCAGATCACTACAATTAGCCTTCTGCCAGACAAGGGCTAGTCATGTTTCTCCATTTCCTCTTTAAAAAAAAGGAAAAAGAAGGAAAAAGCTAGCACAGAAGAGTCTGCACTAGTTTTGGCAGCTGCTCCTTCCTTCCATGGTAGTGCTATACTCCCCCTGTAACAGGTTAGAGCACCCGGCACGGGATTATTTTGTGCTATAAAAGCACAGCTTTGGTGACCTGCAACACACTTTTCATGTTGTTTCAAACATTTTGAACTGAAAAAGCACAGGGAAAAAAAATACACTTTAGGGAGCAACATAAGGCATCAGGGGAGAGCAAATTGCCATGGGCTGTAGCCCAGTTTGCTCTAGAGCATGGCTAATCCTAAACAGCATGGGTGGGAGCCAGTCTAAGCCATTTGGCCTATGGACCAGGGGCTTGTCCTTGACATCTTGCATTCAACACTATGGAAGTTACTGTGACAGCTGTATGAGACCATCCGCTCCACTTCTTCTACACAGCTTCTTAAGGCAGGGTCATAGCATAATTCTCTTCCAGGAAAAAGCACATTTTTTCTGGATTTCTCCCTTCCTTTCAGATGGTTTTGCCCTCACCCAGGACATGCAGAAGTAAATTTACCACAGATATATTCTCAAACTATTTATTCCCCCTATTCTTACTCACTGTAGAACTCCGGTCAAAGCCCTTGATAGCTAAATCAAAAGCACTGGCTTTGTCTGAATCTCATGTTACCTTCTTGAGATTCTGCTGTGGCTTAACTCTGGTAGGCAGCAAAGCCTACAAGCAGGCAACAGTGGCTTGCTCACTCCCCCAGAGTGGGATTGGGGAGAGAATAATGAGGGTAAAAGAAAACTCATGGGTCAAGATTAAAACAGTTTAATAGGGAAAGCAAAAATTGTGTGCTTAAGTAAAGCAAAATATGAAAATCATTTCCTACTTCCCATTGGCAGGTAGGTGTTTAGCCTTTTTTCAGGAAAGTAGGGTTTCATCACGCTTAGCAGTTACTTGCAAAGACAAACGCCGTAACTCCCAATTTCTGTCCCAGCCCAAACCAGTACAGATCAATTTTTCATTTTTTCTTTTTTCTTCAGAGCTACATCTCCCACTCCTCATATACAATTTGTGGTCCTAAAAACCAAAGGTGTACAAACTGAAAATAATTCTGATAGCTGTAGAAAGACAGTGAATTGTATGGGCTAAAGGCGGGCAGTAAAGATATTTTATTAGGCAATGTATGTAGAGTTACTGGGGTAGCATTATAGAAACAAAAACTTAGTTAGAATACATAAAAAATGAAACGTTTTTCTGTAGAACTTAGATAAATACCATATGTTGATGAGGTTATCTGTGTGAGAACCTGTTTGAACACTTTGAATTAAATGAAAATATGCTCTAAGGGAGACAGCAGAAGAAAATATAATAGGAGAAAGAAAAGTTGTGCTAAAGGATATAAAAAATCTCTCGAGGAAACAAAAGTGAAATCACTAATTGAGGAAAATATCCTAGCATGGTCCCAGTTGACCTGGTTAGGTACACTGTTCTCTAACCAAGATCTGAGGTCAAAGAGAATATTATAACCTTGATGATGCATGCCTGAAGGAAAAAGTTAAAGTACCTTTCATCAGGCTGGGGCACAGACTATAAAAGACAAATAACAATGTGAAAACATGCTGAGAGCGGGAAGAAAAATTTCTCCCTGCAAGGTGCAGGGGTTAACGTGGCTAAGGAGAACCTATATTTCCCAGACTTTGGCTGGGTTCTTGAGCTGTTATGAAAGGTCTGTTCAGCTGCTAATAGTCTTTTGTATCCATTCCAGTCTAAGGCAGACATCAGGATAAAACTTAGTCTGAAGTTATAAGATGTAAGAACATAGAAAAAAAAAAGGTAAGAGAGAGTTTGTAGAATCAGACAGACAAATCATTATTTGAGATGCTTAAATGAGAATGAGCAAAACACTAGCGGGAGCATTCAGGTGTGTAAACACTGACTGTATCCGGCCTAACCCCTGGTTGCCATCCCAGAGGAGCAGGGGACTTCCTGCGGATCTGCTGTCACACCTTGTAGCCCCTTGGGAAACTACACACCTGAATGTTTCAGATGCCTCAGTGCATGCTAAGTGCGGGTTGCTAGGCATTTACACAGCTGAATCTCTGCCCAGGAGACATAATTTAGAGAGTAAGACTGTCTTGCCAGTAAACTAAGCATTTAAAGTGACTTTTCCACCTGTGATTTATGGATCTGATGTTTCATTTAATCTTTTTCTGTTAAAAAAAGAAGGGATCACCAGGTTTTCAGTATTCATATAAGTTAAGATTCCATCCCTTACCATACAGAAAATCTTATTTGCTTGAAATATTTTTCTGTCTTTGGTATTATATTTTCTATTGGCATCATCCAATTAATGCTGCACTGATTTCAATTAATTATTCACATATTTATAAAAAGCAGTGGTTATTTGTTGGTCATTCTTATTCTCAGTAATCTCTTAGGATTTAGCAGCTGAAAAGACTGATTCAGTTGCCTGAACTCAAGTGTTTTGTGCCACTAAACACAATCTAGAATGCCTTAGTCTTTAGTTGCAAATGGTAGCATGTATTTTGTCACATCTGCTAGTTATGGATGAATATTTTGAATACCTTAGCCCATGGTTTCATGATGGTTACTAGCTCTGAGGTTTTTGGGAGGGGACAGCCAAGAAAGTTCCCCCTTTCCTTTAATGCATCCAAAGGAAAGCAAACATATTTCTTTGCTATGCTAATTTGAAGAAAACCCACCCAAAACCCCAAAAAATACTGATGTGTTTCTTTCTTCTTTCCCTTTCCATTTTGTTTCATGCTCCCTCTTTTTTTCTTTTTTATTTTTTTTTTTTGTACTGTTCTGTACTTTTTGGGGTGTGTAAGTGTGCAAGAAACTTAATTTATACAATCGTTGAATCATCGAATGGTTTGGGTTGGAAGGGACCTTTAAAGATCATCTAGTCCAACCCCTCCCCACTCCCTCTGCAGTTTTAATTGTTCCTTGGAGATCTGTGCACAGAAGGAGCATACGGTCATACGGTTTCACTCTGTAGCACTGCCACACAGATTACAAGCTCTTCATAAGGCACACCAGACCAGAAGTATCAATATAGTGCAAGCTGTATACCAGTTGTGTAATTCCTTTACCTTTACAAATATACACATCCATATACTCCACCTCCAAAATTTCTTCCACTGATAAAACCTCAGGATGACCAAAAGAGGCTGGAAACCAGTGTGGTTACTCTTCTTTTGCAGGAGAATTTGTAGGAAACACCTCCAAGAAATGGTTATTCATTTGTGTTTTCCCTACCGTACCACTGTAGATCGCATTCTTTTGCCTGACTATGGTTATGAGTTGGACAAGTGTATATATGTTCATTTCAGAGACAAACTTCTGATAGCAAAGTAAACGTACTGCTTCTATCATAGCATAAATAATGCAGAGATCATTGTTTCAATGGCTGGCTTATGTTTTACTTGTCTAGCAAGTTTGCTCAGTTTTATAGATAGAAAAGCTTTCAAAATTAGGTTTGATGGTAAGTTCTCATAACATGATGGTGTTTCATTTCTAAATTATTGAACATGTTTCCTCATCCAAACCTGACAGCTGGCAGGTAACCCCAGTGAAGGCTATTATTTGTAAGCCAACTAGTTGTATATTTTGCAAGGAATATTTTAAGGAAAGAGAATAAAATATTGATTTTTTGTGTGTGTGTGTGTGTGTGCTAAAAATGGAACTGCAGAATGTTCCTGAATGTAAATTGCTCTCAAGAATTAAATTAGCAATTCACAAAAAACCAAGAAACATTATTTCTGACCTCATTACAATAACAAAGCTATCTAATTCTTCTACAGCTCTATGTGCCAGAATCTAATTTGGCTGTCTTTAATCTTCCAAGATAAAAAGGTTTAATATTTTAGTAAACAGCTTATAAATGATATCAGACAAAGGACCTGCAAGGAATTTTACAATACTCTTTGTTGATTTGTCTTCCATGCTTTCTGTCTCAGGATAAATCACTTACAGTCCCTGCCACAATGTTTTCACACTTCAGCAAATGATACATACATGCATTTTGCTCTGCCAAGTTTGAACAATATTTGGTGGAAATATATGATTTCTTTTGAATAAGATTACCTTATCTGCTTTTTAAAACAAAAAAACCCCCAAACCCAAGCAGTTACTATTAAATGGTTACAATAATGCCTTAGGTCAGAAGTAAGAGATTGTCTGATCATTCTAATTGTAAACAGTTTTTTTTTCTGCTTACACTAGATAATCAGGATACCTCTATCTCAGAGATAACCATTGAAAAACATAATTTCTGAGAATACACTGGCAGTCTTTTGGAATACATTTGGAATATTCTTTTATTCTTTTATACAGTGTTTCATATTCCCGTGAATAGATGTGTTACAAATGAACTAATGATATTCAGATATTTACCTGAGCCGGTACGTGAACAGCATCCCTGAAGGCAATGAAAAGTTTTGGGGACATAGATGCCTACAATAGTCACATTGCAAAAGCCTCTCCTTTGAAAATTGAGTTCTATTCTGTTTTTCATTTGCTTGTTCTACAATTACTTATTATTTATATTATGGTAAAATTTTTGTTATCTAATTAAAGTTAGTAAAAACTTATTTACAATAAAATATAAAAATACAGCAGTGATAATATTAAAACAGAAATGGGATCAAAAGCAAGAAATAACGTAATATTGGTTTGCTTGCTAGTAATATGTAAGATACAATGACATACTTTGAAGACAATTAGTAACTTGAGAAAATGCTAGACAAGAGCATTATGGTTATACAATGACAGGTCCTGGTAATTTGTATCTATCTTTCACAATCATCGGTCTCTTAAGATCAGTTTTTAATACCTCTTGCAACATGCATCTGAAATATTGGAAAGTTCCTAATGTCTGAGTAAGTACTGAGAAAGACCAAATCAGATGATAAACTCAAATACAGGCCAGTATTCTAGATAATAGTTTAAAACAAATGAACAAAAAAGCAGACATACGAACAAACAAAAAGAATATGCTAAAAGTGGGACTGGGTTGATTATGAGCCAGGTAACAAGCATTGTGCTAAAGTGAATCAGTCGGGCTTTGTAGGAAATAAATTTTGTGAAGCAAATCTGATAAAATTATAAAATTGACTAGAAATTAGCAATATATTTAAGACTTCTGTTAATGGATAAGCAAGAAAATCACAGGGCTCATTTCATTGCTATATTTGACCCTGATGAGACTGATTTTGAAGTATTGCTTATATTCCTGGTGTGCACTCTTGTTGCCTATCCAAGACAAAGTTAATTGCAATTATAAGTGTCTTCACAAGGATAAAAGTAGATATGGGTGCAAAAAGACTCATTACTTCTTTTGGAGAAAGGCATAAAACAATCTAAGAATGGGAAGCCCACTAAAACAAAATAAGAATGTAGGCACATTGTTAACAAAGACTGAAAATATGTGGAACTTGTCAAAGTGGTGGATTCTCTCTCAGTCAAAATGGAGTTTTCCAAGAGAAATGCTTTAGCAAAACATGCAATTTGCAATAGGCAAGCTGAAGCAGTTGGATGCAGTTAGGCAGTAACCGTGTGAAATTTAATAGCCTATAATAATCCTCGTAGTATTAAACATAATCAAACCACAGAAGCAATGGTCTCATCACAGTAACTTACCTATCTACAATGAAATATGTTGACGAATTTGACTAATTTTCAAGTTAAGCATTTCAATACAGCTGAGCCAACAGCAGAATCCCTACTAAATACTTCCTTAAAAGCACCAACTCACAAATAAATTAAAAAAAAAAAGGATTTGAAATTGGATTGAAAATTAAGAAGAAAATACTCAAAAAACAGACTGTTTTTCTTTGACTAAATCATAAATTAGCAATTGAATAAGGTTAATATGATCATTTATGCATCTATAACAAGAGTTATTTTAATTTCAGGTTTTAAAATATTTTTTTTCTGAAGCAATTGATTTACAGATTAACTTGTCATGTATTTTTGTTCAGACACAAAGGCTCAGAGTGCAATCCAACACCCATTGAAGGCTATTAGAATCCTTCCATTAGAACAATAGGCATTGTATCAAACATACAAATTAAATAAAGTGACAAATAATAGGGTAGAAGTAAGCAGTGGAGGAGAAAATTCAGAATAAATATATAATGGATTATGGCTACAGTACAATTACTGTGTGTGTGAAGGTTTCAATACTACACCAAAAGGCTGTTTATGAAAAACCTATTGTGAATATGACATAAATTCCTAATGTTTTAAAAATGCATCTCTGTAATGAGTTAGTAAAGTTGCATAACCTTTTACAAAGGCAATACATGTTATTACAGCTGTTAGACAGGTGTCCAAACACACAATTCCACCAATTTTGTAATGTATCAAAAATAATTATTGAAAGCAGCTGTGAAATAAATCATAGAAAATATTGGTTGAATAGTATTTGATCAATGAAAATATTTAGAAGTGAAATGTGAGATTTATAAAAAATAACAGCAAGTGCATGAATATCTGACAAATATTCATTCTTTCCATTGGGGAAAATGTCCTATAGGATTTGTTAAATAACAAATGTGGACCTATCTGTTTCCCATTACAAACATAATGGATAGATTTACGATAATCCCTTTTGCTTAGTTAGAATGAAAACTCTCCCTTCCACTTTTCCTTCTCACCCATTCCTTTTCTTGGGGTGACTAAGACATAAAGCAGAAAATAGCTGTTTAAATGGATTCTGTTCATTTCCTACTTGGAGAGACAGACACTGTCTCCTCAGAGTTGGGTTTTTTTTTTTGTCCCACTTCATATTATTCTCTAAAACAAACAGGAGGAAAAGTAGGACAGTCTTTTGTAAAATGATTATGCCAAATTTAACAGGCTCTAGGCCACTTTCATGGCAATTTTCATCATTGGCCGTAATGAGTGGTTGAGAGCAGAAAGCCAATATCTTTTGTTTAATTTTCCAGAAGCCCACTGGCTTTCAGCATCTTAGTTCTGCTGCTCTTTCCACTTTTTGTAATTAAGAAGAGATCTATCAACCCCAGGCGTGCACACACACACAGATTCCCCTTCTCTGCAGTACCTCCATCCATCAGCTTCACTCACTGTGGGAACTAGAAATGTCCATTAGAGAACAATGAAACCACGTTTGTCCAGCCTATCCCAGCAAGGACAGAGGACATTGTGGGCTCAAGTTATAGGAAACTGAGTATGAGGAAAACATAACAGAAAGAATATTCCTTCAGAAGAATGTCTCCTACTGTGGAGGCATTCTTGGACCATGCTTTTGCTTCTGCTATTGTAGCAGTTAGAAGCCTGGATTATTGCAAGTAATAAGCACACACACACCGACAGACGTATATACACATATGTGTATGAATGTGATGTTTGCAATTCCAGACCTACACTGCATGCCAGCAACACGGTCAACATCTGGTAAAAATCATGGGAAGATAATATGCATAGAGGAAGACCAGGTGAACAGCAGGGTAAACCTGATTAGATTATAAAGAACAAAATTTAAATGACTGACGCAAAGGGAATAATAACAACCCCAAATGTCCAACTGGCTAAATCCAGCAGAGACAGCAATTTCTCTAATTCATCCACAGTCACTAGCATCTTTCTCAGCAACATATTCCTTTACACATTCAAGTGCTATTCAAGTGTTGCTCAGTTATAACTTATTTTGCTAGCTGATTAAAATGTTGAGTAATAAAACTGGCACTGGTTCAACCATCTCGGTTCATTAAATTACTCAGGAGATGTGGACTGCAGCAGGAAGGCCCATGTGGTAAAATGAAATGTTCTATTTATCAAATAGTACCCTGCTGTGCTATTCATTTGGTAATAAAAACTTTATTTTTTCCACTTGTGTCCTGTCTCATTAATGAGATAAAAAGCATAGCCAGTTTACTGGCTTGTATAAATACCTGAACAATCAACCAAAGGCAAACAAAATATAGGTAAAGCTCCCGTGGGACAAAAAATAAGTGTTTATTTTTTGATATCTGCACATGTTCCTTTTTATAATTTCTTGGGCTTTGTGGCCTAATCAGTCTTCACATACACTAAAGTGATAAAAATCCATTATCTGACAAAGATAATTCTAATGATATAAAGACAAGTGTTTCAGTTGTGCGTCTGTGTTGTGTTTGTTTTGCCACTTTTCACACAATTTTGCCTTGGTGAAAACAGCGTGATAAATACCTTGTGTTCATTTTGGACAAAGAAAAGGTTTGAGAAAGCTAACCACCAACTAGGCCACAGGTCCAGATCATGAGGCAATCTATATGCTATTCCAGTTCAAACTAGTGTCTCTGAGAAGTTATTCTTCTCACTCATACATTAGCGCCTGGAACAGATTTAGTCCTAGAAATTTCCTGTCTGGGCAAGAAATTGCCTGTTAGGGCAAAGCATCTAAAAGCAGAACCAGTTATAACCATTCCATAATCACAATTGTGAGAGTGGCTAAGGGGAATGGGTGTGTATAGACTGCAAGTGCCTCCTGTTTTCTTATTTAGGATCATAGAAACATAGAATGTGTTGGGTTGGAAGGGACCTTTAAAGGTCACCTAGTCAACCCCTCTGCAGTAAGCAGGGACATCTTTAACTAAATCAGGTTGCCCAGAGCCTCATCAAGCCTGGCCTTGAATGTCTCCAGGGATGGGGCCTCCACCACCTCTCTGGGCAACTTGTTCCAGTGTTCCACCACCCTCATTGTAAAGAACTTCATCCTAATGTCTAATCTAAACCTACCCTGCTCTAGTTTAAAACCATTGCCCTCATCCTATCGCTACTTGCCCTTGCAAACAGCCCCTCCCCAGCTTTCCTGTAGGCCCCCTTCAGGTACTGGAAGGCTCCTAAAAGGTCTCCTTGGAGCCTTCTCTTCTCCAGGTTGAACAATACCAACTTTCTCAGCCTATCTTTATAGGAGAGGTTCTCCAGCCCTTTGATCATCTTTGTGGCCCTCCTCTGGACCCACTCCAACAGGTCCATGTCCTTCTTGTGTTGAGGGCTGCAGAGCTGGACACAGTACTCCAGGTGGGGTCTCATGAGAGCAGAGAATCACCTCTCTCGATCTGCTGGACACTCTTCTTTTGATGCAGCCCAGGATGCAATTGGCCTTCTGGGCTACAAGCGCACATTGTTGCCTCATGTCCAGCTTTTCATCCACGAGTACCCCCAAGTCCTTTTCTGCAGGGCTGCTCTCCTTCACATCATCCCCCAGTCCATATTGATAATGAGAATTGTCCCGACCCAAGTGTAGGACCTTGCACTTGGCCCTGTTGAACTTCATAAGGTTAACTTCATAAGGTATAAAGAGATCTAGGTTATTTAATATTAAGACCTCAGTAAGTATGAATAACTTAAGTAACACTTAATAAGGTAGCATGGAGAAATACATGCCTTATATACCAACAGAGACCTTGAGAAGTGGGAATATAGGATGCAGCACAGGGGAGTGTAAGCATGGGATGATAAGAGGTGGGGCACAGGCTTGGCACTGATTATAACCCCATTGTTCTAACAACTCACCAGTGGTCAGTTAAAGAAGTGCAGACCTGGAACTCGACAAAAACAGTTTGAGGGCTAACAAAGAGAACAAGGAGCAAATAGTTGATCTATATAAGATCATAGAACCATAAAATGCCAGGTTGGAAGGGATCTCAAGGATCATCTGGACCAAACTTTCTTGGCAAAAGCACAGTCCAGACAAGATGGCCGAGTCTCAGTACCCTGTCCAGCCGAGTCTCTAAGGTGTCCAGTGTTGGGAAATCCACCACTTCTCTGGGGAGATTATTCCAATGGATTATTTTTCTCATTGTGTAGAAGTTTCCTCTTCTGTCCAATTGGAATTTCCTCAGGAGTAACTTGTACCCATTACCCTTCATCTTTTCCATGTTGACTCCTTGTAAAAAGGCAGTCTCCATCTTCCTTTTAGCCACCCTTGAAATACCAGAACATGGTGGTAAGTTCTCCCCTAAGCCTTCTTTTCTCAAGGCTGAACATACCCTGTTCTCTCAGCCTTTCCTCATATGGCAGGGTTTCTAGTCCTTTGATCATTTTTATGGCCCTTCTCTGGACCCTCTCCAGCCTGTCCACATCGTTTTTTGTATAGCGGGGACCCAAACTGAACACAGTATTCCAGGTGTAGCCTGACAAGCGCTGAGTAGAGTAGGACAATATCTCCTTTATGTCTGATGGTGATGCCCTTGTTGGTGCAACCCAGCATCCTGTTGGCTTTCTTTGCAGCTGCAGCACGCTGTTCTCTCATATTGTGTATGTTGTCCCCCCAGGTCCCTTTCCACACAGCTGCTCCCCAGCTGGGTAAATTTGCGTGCTGCACTCCTGGATTCTGTCTTCCCAGGTGCAAGACCTTACTCCTGTCCTCGTTGAACTTCATAAGGTTCTTGCTAGACCACTCTTCCAGCCTTTCCAGGTCTTTCTGCAGGGTGGCTCTCCCTTCCGAACTGTCCACTTCCCCACTCAGTTTGCTATCATCAGCAAACTTCATCACGGTACGCTTGATTCTATCATCCAGATCACTTATAATGATATTAAACAGCGTTGAGCTCAATATGACCCCCCCTGAGAGCCCGCCCTTGTGACAGTTTCCCAGTTTGACAAGGAGCTATTTACCACCGCCCTCCGGCTGCAGCCTGGAGACCTGCGCACCATGGTCTCCCTGCAGGCTGCACGGGATTCTCTTCTCTCACCTTGGTGTTCCCGCAGCTGTTTCTCACTATTTTTGTTCCGTCATCCTCCCCTTGTGGTGTTTTGGCCCCTTTCTTAAATACGTTTTTCCCCTGAGGCGCCACCACCGTGGCTGAAGGTCTCAGCCTTGCCCTGCAGGGGGTCGGTTGAAGCCGGCTGGGACCGGCTGGAACCAGCTGCCTCTCCTCGCAGAAGCTGCCCTGCAGCCTCCTCCCGTTAATTCCTTGACACTTGCACCCAGTACATGTCTTTTTCTGTATAAGATAGATCAAGATTAATAATAACTCTTCAACTGGGCTATTAATATTTCATTTACACTACACGTCACATCTCAGGCTTACATATAATGTATATTTTCTTTCTACCATAACAAAATTTTGAGCAGAAAAAGAGAAGCAAGAAAAAGTGTAAAAAATTCTGACTGGTTTTACTTCAGGACTGCCTGCAGTTTATCATGGTAACAGCAGTTGCCATGACAATCAAATAAGGAGTTAATAGAGATCTGATTCCTTTATAAGCTTTCCACCTTGTCTACAGGGTCAGTCTTTGAGGTACAATAAAAAGCAAACAGTTATGAAGGAAAATATTCTACAAAGGTCATAAAATGAGAAACTCACAGGACATTAAAAAGCCTCCCATTTTCCAAAGCATCCCTGGTGTTCCTAGCAAGAACGGTACCTCTCAGGTGAAGAAGAACAATCTCTAATTCTCATTTTCTGGGAAAAAGACAGAAAAATGCAAGCACAGCAACAATAATAGCCATATAAACAAAGTACATGCAAAAAAAATGCTAACAGATCTTTGGAACCACGAAACTTTAAAACCTCCAACAGGTGAACTCATTGTTGCCCCATATCTCTCCAAATTTAAGACAATTAGAAGAACAAAACATCATTAAAATGTTACACAGGGCCTTGAACTACTAGCAAGGACACATTCAGAAATTTATAATCTAAGCAGTCCCATTCAATGAAAAAACCTCATACAATTTTTTGGGCCCTGCACTGGGCCCCAGTGACTGCTGGCTCCCCTGGTCCAGCTTCAGCTCTGGGGTGGCCCTGCTGGGAGAGGGGGACCATCCCTCCCCACCTCTCCTCACTGTGACTGCCTGACAAATCGTAGTCCTTTGCGTGCCCGGGGCTAGAGGGGCTGGGGTCCACGGACCCTGCTGAGAAGAAAGCAGAGTGCATTAAGAAAGCATTAAGAGCAATCCAAGCAAGCCCCAGGAATGAGAAGGAAGAGGTAGCCACTGTGAACATGGACTTCTTGTAAATATCCCCTTGCATCATCCTTCTTTAGGATGACTGCAATGGTTGACCTTGGGCTCCAGAGGGATGGTGGAAGGGTATAACACCAAAGAAAAGGGTAGATACTATTATGTTTTATTATATTATAAATGTAAGTATATTTGGAATTTTCTCTGTATTGATTTGCGTTGTAAGTGACAATATTCTTCTAAATAGTCTATTAATAGCTATCTTTTTGTATTTTGATGCAGTTCAGACTTTTAGCCCAGTGGCATAAACAAAACATACTCTGCCATTTTGCTAGTGTACCTGTCCAGGATTGCTCCCGTAGGACTAGACAGCACTCACTGGGTAATACAAAAAAAGGCTATCCATCTTTCAGTAGGAACTAGGCTTCTTAGCCTGGAGCTTTAGCACAGGTACAGTTGGTATGCCACTGAATCATGTTACATGGAGTTACCCTGTGCTCTGGCATACTGAGATGCTCTAAGATCAAGTAGACCCTGAATGATTGTAAGAAGGAAAACTTCCCTAAAACTTCCAAACAATCTAGCTTTTTGTAACATCATGGATATTATATCTGTATACATTTTAGCTGTAAGAAGATTGGGATGTCAACAAATCCCTACTGTCTGGTACTGGTTCTATAAAGGGCAAACTTAAACTTGCATTTCTTTGCTGAATGCTGCTAATTGTTTTACCACCTACTTCTCCACTTTCCTACATCATTTGTTTTATCTACTTGTAATGTTCTGTCTAGCACCAAACTGAATAATAATAAGTTAAAAACCTCTTCTGAGCTTTACATAATACTGCAAATGTGAGCAATTCTCAAGGGGGGGTAAAGAGGAGTGCAGAGTCACAGAGGATATCCTGAGGGCAGTAGGTAAGATTTAAGATATGCCTGGCTGAGGTTGGTTGATGTCTAGGAAGAAACATATTGGAAAGCAGAAGGAGATTAGGTTGCTTAAATATACAGTTTTAGGAACATTTTTTATGATGAGTATAAAATTCCACCTAGTGTCCCATTGTTCAGAAGACATCTGCTGCAGGTCACACTTCATATGAAGAAGTCCCATGCAGATACCTCAGATACCCTAAGGTTTCTGAAGGAGCCCTAGAGACAGAAGCTTGTGTTTGGGTGTCTGAATTGTACCTCAGGTACTTTAACTATTTGTTTTCAGTTTGTCTCATCTGACTATGTGCTACAGTAAAGTAACAGGACTATTGGTAAAGCAGGGATTAGTGTTTGCCCTGAGGTGTTTCTGGGGAGGCTCTGGTAGGTAAACTCTATCAGCTGTCCGGGAGAAGAGAAGGAGGGAGAGCATGATCTGGCTTTGGCATTGAAATTCTAAGAAAAGGGAAGAAAATCAAGACAAAGGGAGTTCAATTGGCAAATTATAGCTGAAAAACTGTGATTCCTCATGTGTGAGAGGCTGTGAACTGACCCAGCAGTGCAGGGGCTCAGGCTTGCCCTGGCCTGAGCCGGGTGTCGCTGGTTTAACCCCTTCTCTGGGGCTCAGTAACTGCTGCCTCCCCACTCCAGCTTCGTCTCTGGGGGCGGCCCTGCTGGGGAGGTGGTGGCACCCTGCCTTTCAGTCACTGCCTGACAAACCATAGCACTTTTTGTGCCTGGGGCTGGGGTTCACTGCCAGCTGATGAGAAGAAAGCAGAGTGCGTTAAGAAAGTGTATAAAAAGAAATCCAAGCAAGCCCCAGGACTGAGAAAGAAGGGATACCCTTAAGAACATGAACTCCCCCTGGTAAATGCCTTGGGGATGCTGATGACTTCTTGTAAATATCCCCTTCCACTGTCCTGCTTTAGGGTGACTGTAACAGTCAACCTTGGGCTCCACAAGGGTGGTAGAAGAGTTAACATAACTGGGGATTTTTGAAGAGCCATCTGGATAAAGCCCTGAGAAACCTGGTCTGATCTTACAGTCTACCTTGCTTTCAGTAGCAGGATGGCCTGCTAGATGACCTCCTTTGAAATGATGAAATCCTTTGATTCTGTGGGTAAACACTCATACGTCTCTTTGTACAAGAATTGTAAGCCTATTGTTGAAGCACCTGTGCCTTTATATAGACTTTAGTGTTAGTATTCTTGTAAATGGATTATTAATAACTATTTGTTGTATTTTGATGAGATAGTTAAGATTTTAATTAGGCTAAATATAGATTATTGTCTCCACACATACATGTTGTGCTCCCTTTTGCCCATAACCAGATTTCAGTGGTAACAGTATGTAAGAGGCAATGAAAGAAAATAATATGTGAAAGAGCAGTGAAAGTGGTGCTTCTCACTGGTGGAAGTGTAGATAGGAGATGAAGGGGAGAAAGAGTATGGTTGTCAGTGTATTGATGTGGGAGAGAACTGGCAATGGTAGAGGAAAGGCTCTCAGATGAGAGGAGGAAGCTCAGGATAGAAGGGGTGAGAAGAGGATGATAGACCCTTGCCTTAGCAGAGAAAAACAGAAAGATATGATTTTGGTGGGTTTGTGATATGCAGATCCAGGTTTCTCTTTGTCAAGAAATAAATAGTTTCTTCAAAAAGATTGGTTTTGCATCTTGGCTCCATCAAACAGTGAAACTTCTTCAAACAAGCTTAACTTCTGTTTATAAGACTTAAAATATTCCTAAATGGATGGTGGTTTAAAATATCCATCATCACTATCAAATGCCCTTGATTCAAGCGGGGGTGGCACCAAACCTCAAAATAAGTATTCATTAGATATATTTGGGAGGCACTCTTGCTAAGAAGATGCATTTTAAATCTTCTAAATGAACTTAGAACGTGGGAGAGACAAATTTAGCCAGAAACTAAATTAGACTAAATTCATATGGATTCCTATTAATAATAAGAATAGCTATGAAACTGAAGTGGGTCATTGCAGTAAGGCTCACTATTTCACAGATTTCCAGGCCTATTAGAAGACATAAAAAATTCAGTATTATCAAGTTGTTGTTCAGTTTGAGATTAAAGATTTCTCTTATTAAAATGTATTATTGGTGTATTCTTGCAGTAGACAATGAAACAACATAAATGATAATGAGAAAAGCCAGTGAAGGTGGTTCACGCACAAGTGAGGAATTGGTAGAAGATACTCAGAAAAAAAAACCCCCAAAGCTGTGAAGGGCTAACACTGTGTTGCAGCATAAAGGTGGAGGAAGAAATATCATCAAGCATGTAGCTTGATGAAGGGTACCTAAACTGTATTTGATCTGATATTATGCAAACCATTCTGAGCAGAAAACCTCAAAAGGCCAAAATGCCACAGAGGATGATAAGTGAACAGAGATTTTTCAGTGGTAAGAATGGCAAATGAAAGTCATTGGATTTTATAGGCAAACAGACAACAAACCTTGCAAAAGAACTATGGCTTCTTATGTTTCCTTGCTAATTGCTAAATATAAACACAGTGAGATAAATAAATGCTTATTTTTCCCAATGCATCTAGAAGATGTTCCACTATACATAGGGACAGATTTGCAACTCTGCTGTAATGGATTTTATTGTCCAGTGCTGAAGTTATTTGTGATCAGTGATAAAGTTACTTCATGCATTGCCAAGAACTAGCCATAACAGAACCTCTTAAAATGTGACCCCAAAATACTTGTAATTCACTGAGTCTAGAAATACATTTAATTCAGCTTCACCGTTTGCCATTGGAAGATAATTTCTTGATAGGAAGCTATAGGATGCTGTATTATTTAGCAGTTAATTTCAGAAGGTAATAGGAAAACACTGTATATGAAAAAGGGCTATAGTGAGCAGATCAATGTAGCAACGGAGTAGAACTGTAGAAGAGCAACTCTAGAAGAGCTTTTTGGATTCACAAATGAAACATATGAAGCCTAAAGAGTGTTCTAAAAATACTGTAGAAAGAATAAATTTAATATTTTGTCTCTTGAATTCAAGACTGTTTTATATGTTTTGTAGAGAAATGCAATTAAGCCATTTTATAGAAAAATCCTAATACTCCTGAAAATTGCAGTTATTTCACATGTTTGCTTAAGATGTTCTTTATCCAGGTTTCAGCCAATAGGGGCTCAGTTCAAATGCCTAAACATTCTCATCTGAGATGACCAAGATGATCTTGACATCTGCATTTCTTGGCAGTTGTGACAAAGGACTTGTGAAAGGTTATAAACAAAAGGACTTACAGATAAAATAGATGAATGAGAGGCAGCAGACCCTATGGAATCTCTTATTGCACCAGAGACTAGAAAATGAATTAAGCCCTATATCTCCATTGGCTATAGTGAGAGCTCCATCATGTAATATGCGCGTAACTGGGGTACTTAGGTATCTTAATCTCATATTGAACTCCACCTTGACTGATGGTTTTGAACTAGTTTCCTAAAACAGTAAGCTATGACTGGAAAGAAACATTTGGAGATAATTCACTTTGTGGTAGAATTTGGGCAAATAAAGCAGGCTTGAACTTGAAACAGTGAAGCCAATAATGGTTTGCTATCTGTCAGGTCCCCTTAGGCACTTTAAAAATGTTTTGAGAATATAACTGTTGATCAATGTGACTAGATTCAACAACCCTTTGTATCTGTCTTTGCCAGGAATCTGTCCTTGAGACAGAGGAAGCCCTCATGGAGTTGTCAAGTGATCAGTCATTCAAGACAATATTTACTTCCTGTTTACTGAAGGAGTTTGGCTTTCAATCATTTGGGAGTACCACTTGCTATAAGAGCCTCTAATTAAGGTCTTAACCCATGTCTACCTATGTGTATGCAAGGACCTTTTCTTCCTCAGTCCTCATGAATAACACATGGCAGATTTTCCTTCCAGAGAGACAACTCTGGAAGGCTGTCTTAGGTTTCTAGGACAGACTAGCTCTGTACCGTCGTATGAATGAAGTAAATGAGAAGTATTTAAAATAAAATATTAACTGTTAAGACAGCTTCAAATTAGCTGTTTGTTTGACCTGAGTAGGGGCAGGGGGCCAGGGGCGACCACAGGATTTTAAAAAGGCATGCTTTAACAATTCTGTAAAAGAAACTGTCAGGTAAAATTGTCTTGGTAAATGGATTTTTAAGGGTAGAAAGACTTAAGTCCCTCAAAAGAGCAATAAAAAAGCACAAGTTCAAACTCTCCCAATACAGAAGAAGAAGAGGAAGCACAGGCAAGAGATCTATGTGGCTAAGTAATGAGCTCTTCATTAAACTCAAACATAAGAAGAAAACATAGAGAGAAAGTAGAAACTAGTGCCAAGAATCAATGATGTTTATAAAAAAAATAATACAAGCATGTAGGGATTTGGTCTAGAAAGACACAAAACAAGATGCAAGTAGTGTGAGACATCAAAATTAGTAGTCATAACTTTGTAAATAGATTAGTATGAAATTGAGGATCTGCTGTTCACTGGGAAGGGTGAACTGTAAACAGATGACACTAAGAAGGATGAAATGTTTAATGCATTTTTTTTGCTTCTATCTTTCCCAAAAGGCTAACTTGAGCTACTGTCTAGTGTAATCAATGCCATTGAAGGCAGAATTAGACAATGAGTTCCATTACCCAAATATAGATTACAATGTTGCTTGATAAGCTTTAGAATAGCTGTGATATCTTCATGGAGCTAGTGGTTATAACACAAGCCCTCCTGGAATGGCATCTGGAGGTCAGTCAGGACACTTAGAAGTATCTTACGGCAGTAGATATTTAGTGCTTAGTCTGAGCAAGGACTAGGTATTTGAGCTGAATCTAAGTCAAGGCATCAGTGTACAGTAGAGACTTTAGACTGGCGATTGTTTACATAATGCAGAAGTTTTAAAATAATCTCAGTGCAATTCATCATCTCAAGGAGGATCAATGACTGAGGGTGGGATTCAGTTTGAGATTAGAACCCTTAAATTCAGATTTCTGTATGCAGGTGTTTGAAGGTGTGCCAGGTACTTGACTAAAAAAAGCACACTTAGGCATCTGGTGCCATTTGAAGTGCTCTTCAGTATCCAGACTTCCCCATATGCCTTCCAGATATGATACTGGACCTCTGAATGGCCTAGGTCCTTTTGAAACAGTTACTTTGGGGCAGGGTGAGAATACCTTACAGCATCTCAAATAGTAATAGATACCCACTGTAGGCAATGGAACCTAAAGTACATTTCAGTTGCTTAAACACCGACCTCTAGTACCACTTGAGATCTTCAGACTAACTAAAGGAAGATATGGGACTCACTGATCTGCTGTTATATCCCCCATGGCTGTCTTGGAGACCCTGAACGTTCTCAAAAAAAAAAAAAAAATAGACCCTTGTGTGGGTAACTTAAACTGGGTTTCTATCTTCTCTGTACTGAGAGCTTAGATGCCTTGTATACCTGGGGAAATTTATAGTGTAGACTGAAGACATGTTAACATACCTTTGTAAACTTAGAATTTAAATATATCCCACCCTGAAAGACAAGGAAACATGCAGTGGTGATCATAGAATTTGTAGGGAGGAAGGGTGGAGAGGAGAAGGACATAAAATTGTACAGTTAAAGAAAAAAGTCTGAATGAATAGACTACTTCAAGCTTCTGAAGGACAATTGGCAGATTAATTAACCTGAGTTTGCAAAAAACCCCAACAAACTCTGGTCACCTATTTTTTTCCATTACAAGATCAGAGGTCCTGGCAGTATAGAAAAATCTGGAGATAAGTCTATGGTATCTTTCATTTAGTGTGGTTTTAACCTTTTTATTTTCTTTTACTTTTTCTTTTTTTTTTTTCTTTTCTTTTTTTTTTTTTTTAATAATAGAGTTAAGGAAATAGATTTTTGTTGACTCTTCTACAGAGACCTTAAACACTGGTTGGGAAACTGTGCCCAGAGAATTGTTATTTGTGGTTCACTGCCAGAACGAAAAGATGTACAGAGAAGAGCTTCATTCAGTTTTTTCATTAGCAACTGGGATGATGGAATCAAGAGCATATGATTAAATTTTCAGACAACACATAGCTGGGAGGAACTGTAGGCATACTGGAGGATGGGATGAGAATTTAAAATTATCTTGACAAATTGGAGAAATGGTCTGGAAAAAAAACAGATGTAGTTCAACGGAGATGAGTGCAAGGAACTACATTTTGGCAGATATAATGAAAAGCATAAGTGGGAAGAAAAACAAATGGTTGTGAAGAAATTCATTCCCTGCCTTTACAGGGATTATAGTGGATCATAAACTGAACTTGTATCTGCAAAATCATCCTGTTCTAAGAAAATCAAATGTCATAGTCAAAGTATAATCAACAGTATAGTCTGTAAGACATATTAAATAAGTCTACTTTACTCATTAATGAGGCAACAGGTAGGATACTGTCTGGGCAGATCACCTCCAAAAAATGTCTTCCAAAGAGAGGAATTTCAAATTAAAGCAATCCCAGATACAGATCAAAGATCTAGAAAACATGATTTAAAAGGAGGTATTGAATAAACTAAGTCCAGTGAGCAGGTTACTATGTTGAATATGTAAAAAATTATTTTTTTAAAAAAAAACCCCTACTGTTACAGGAAAATACATCATGCTGGATCCAATAGCCCAAATGAGTGCTGAGGCTGCTGCAGCTCCATGCCCCGGGTGCAACCAATAGCAAAGCTGAGCTTGTGTTCCCAGTAGGCATCCGCAGACAAAGCACATCTATACATAACACACATAGCCAACCACACAGAGCACAGACCCACAGCACTCCCACAAACACAGACAGCATCAGCAGCCTCTTCCTGTTCCCTTCTCTAGCTGAGCAGGGTGGAGGTTTACTTGTGAGAACATATGCATATATATGCACACACATATATAAATATATATACATATGAACACCATGGGACACCCCCAGCAGCTGGGTTCAGACGCTACATTTGCCCAGTAGATGTGCCTGGGTCCCAGTCTCCCTAGTTACTGGGTCCTGGACATACAAGCCCCTGAGGCTGCATTTGGTCTCCAGTCGCTGGTACAGACCATGTCACTCATATACACACGCACACACACACATACACACCCAGAGCTGGCTGGGACTCCCCTGCTCCTCTGTAGCCAAGCTCCCGAGGCTCTCACCCTTACTGACACAGCAGCAGGTCTCACCCATAGAGACCCCAGACCCTATGATCTCTCCAGCAGCTGTTGACACTCCCCTGGTCCCCCAAACCCAACCTCTACTGGGATCTCACTCTTGGAGACACCACCTCCCCTCCAGCTCCCAGGCCATGTCCCAGACCTGCTTGCTGGCTTATCTGACTCGTCCTCACTAGCCATCCTGCATGCCCTCCCACACCAACAGGCACTCCAGATGCTGCACCATGGACACATTGGCCCTTGGCCCTGGCCCCACTCCAGGGCTGGCACTTGGGTTTCGCTTACTCTGGGCTCTCCAGTCCAGTTGCTGGCATGCAGTCATATGCAGCCACCCACTAAGACAGAGCAGAATGTGCTGATCAAATGCAGAGTATGGCCAGACAGCACATACTGACCAGCATGCTATTTCCATGCAACCAGCCTTTTACCTCCTTACTCATATGTTTTCCCAAACTTGTTCCTATCCAGATCCTCTTGATTCCCTTTAAATACCTTTGGTTTCTTCCCTAAACATCCCATAATAAATCTTTTACAATCCCCAAATACTCTTCCCCTGCATGCCATGATATGTTCCATACACCTAGGCAGTCATTCCACTTTGTCCAAGAGGTGGTTCAGCATTGACTCATCATTATGGGTGTCACACCCAGACACTGGGGCTG
The DNA here is from genome assembly GCA_013400135.1 of Rhinoptilus africanus. NCBI lineage: Eukaryota > Metazoa > Chordata > Aves > Charadriiformes > Glareolidae > Rhinoptilus > Rhinoptilus africanus. Next base: position 74,853 of record VXBO01014309.1, read on the forward strand.
AGAGTCTCCTGGGACAGCCTTGGGAGGGACCTGGACAGAGTGTCTTTTCCTCTGAGTCTGCAATTTGGGTCACTGCCTGTCTTTGGGCTCTCTGCTCTTCTGGAAGTGAGGAGATGGGCTCATGGTAGGGTAATGGCTCCTGGTATGGGCCTTGGAGTAGCTGGGGCAGGGTATTGTGTCCTTGTGTCTCTGTGCTCCTTTGTGAGTATAGATGATCTTCTCATCACACATCCTAACAGTTGGAAGAAGAAAACAGTCCGTTTCTTCTACGTCTTCTACTGTCCATTTCTTCTTAAAGTAATAAGAAAATGGTAATAAGAAAAACTTTCAAACGATAAAGAAGTCCTGAAGTCAATAGATTAGGCATGTTGTGCTTATGAAATTTGGAAGGCTTTAAGAAATGGCTAGACAAATATTTCTTGGGAACGATAGGAAGAATTGTCCTGGTTTGAGGTAAAACAGAAAAAATTTTCTGTTCAGTAATTTTACTTTTTTACTAAGCCTCTTCTAATGGAACTCTCTGAGATTAACAGCATATTTTTCAAACACTGTCCACTTCCAGAGTAGCAAGACCTGATTGTTAATAATTTATATCAAAGAATGGTACACAGAGAAGCTCTTGCTATAACAACTAAGGTCAGCTAACTTTGTTATATGCCCCATTAGAGCGTTAGAAGCAAAAAAGCATAGAGGGGTATAAGTGGTGAAAGTTTTTGGTTTGGTTTGGGTTTTTTTTTGTTGTGTTTTTTTTTTTTCCATTACCCTTTTGCATAATTATACATAGTTATATGCATAACTATGCATAGTTATACATAGTTATAAGAACAGAATAATTTTTCTTGTAACTTGTCTGTATTTCGGTTAGATGTAGTACTTGTTTGGAATTTTAATTGTTACATAATTTTGGTGCATATGAAACAGAAATATTTATGGTTTATTTTGATGATGACCTAACAGTTAGAGATGGAACTTTGAAATCCTCTGAGATCTTTGATTTCCTTTCTGAATTCTGTGGATGAATCACATTAGAGCATTTGATTCAAATTCCCTATATGTGATGCAAATTTAATAATATTTTTCAGTGTTGGTGTGTAGCAAAATTATTTAATTTTTATGGAGTACTTTGAGATACTTACATGGTTTGCACTGTTTAATAAGTGCTTTATTTTTACTAGAGGCAAAATACATTTTATTGTAGTTGTGAAGGAATCTATTCCAACAGTTTGGGATTTGTACTGGTCGACTTAAAGCAAAATAACAAGGAGCCATACAGTTGTGAATTTACATACACATATATTTGATGATGATTATGACTTTCTTCTAGGTTGTTACAATCAGCAACAGATCTGTCATCTCTGCTAGTGTTCTTAATAGAGACCATCACTGAATGTCCTCTCTAGACATGTAAACAGACTTCAGAGAACTGATTAATAAAGCTGCAGTTCAACTTCCTAGACATTATGGTTTAATGTTTTGCAATAACCTAAGTTACTACAAGTAATTTAAGAATTCAGAATATCTAATAAAGTGACTGTTCACCCTTATTGTAGCTCCTTTCTCCAGGAAAATCATTCAGCATCAAGTTATAGGAAAGAAAAATAGTAAATCAATCTATGAAAGATCAGGGCAAATGCCCTCTTTTTAAGATACTCTTCTTGAGTAACAAATGTTTAAAAAACATTTGAGTAATCTTAACCAAATATTATTGCTGTTCTATGCATAAAAATACCACTGTGATCAGATGTCTTTTTTTTTTACATAGAGAACAGTCTAAAATTTAGTTGCTATAAAGGCATCACACAGGTCCATAATGCTCCTAAGTACTTGAAAAAATATGCCAAAATAGAAAGCATTGTTTTTCATAACAAGCAAACTGTAATATGCAAAATTGAAAAAAAAAAAAAAGAAGAGGCAAGGATATAAAGGAATGAATAGCTTTGCCTTATTTAGCATTTGCTGTGTGAGTTCATGGTAATATTACCTATTATTAACAAAAAATTATTAAGGGCGAAAGTAGTGCCAAACAACAGGCAAGAACACTTTACATAAATCAGGACTAATTGGTTCTTCATGTAAATTAAGCATCTTGCTAAAGAAGTTTACAAGACATGAAAGACTTGATGCAAGGGACATAGGAAAAATGATCTGTCATTTTTTACAGCAACATAATAATTTTAGTAATTACAAAATATCATTAACAAAAAGTTGTTTGGTGCTTTTTCCTTTTTTGATCATTCTGCCAGAAAGAAAAAGGTAATAAATTCTCTGTATCTACTGGGAAAAAAAGACAGAAAGTCATAAGCTCAAATGTCAGTTAATCCTGGCTTGGGGCAGAACTTCTGACTAATTAACCCTGTGAGCTTCCTCCGAGTGATATTTTATGAGTCCCTAATTTAAAATTGGTAAAGTTTTAAAAAATGCTTGGCTGAAATAAGCAGAGCAGTTACACATCTCATGTTGTGTGTCCCTGGAGCTGTATGCATTTGTGGTAATTCTGCAACACAGAACAGTCTTGCACTTGCCCAGCTTTTTTACTGATGTATAAGTGCATTATAAACGTAGCCGAGCGTTATTGTCCTGATTTCTCAGATTGGGTAACAGAGTCAATTAAAGGTTAATTGAGTTCTCCTAGGTCTGAGAGGAAGTTAGTAGCTTAGGAATATAACCAATCTTTGCTGATGCCCAGCTTAACCACAAATGAATCATACCTGGTGGCATTCATAGTACTTTGGAAAGAAACCTCACTCATATGGTTTCTATACCTAATTACTATTGACTTTCTAAATGGGTTGCCATTTAAACAGTTACTCGGATTGATTCCACCTGGAAAGTAAATATATGTGAGTATTACAAAGAGTTACTGTATGTGATTATACATGCTCAGATCTCTGTTCAGTAGCTGATTAAATGACTTAAGTTTGCAATAAAGTTCACTATATATAGTTCATAATCTTTTCATTTTGTTACATGATGTAATGTTTTCTTTTTCATTAGAAGTTATTTTATTTAATGTTTTATCCATGACTTGTCACTGACACATAACAATTAGTTTGTTGAATTGTTTTGGAAGGCATTTGCATTTAAGGCCCTGATTCCATTTTCGGTCTCACAATGAGTATTTCTAGAGAAACATTTCTATAGAAGCCTACTTAAAAGTGTGTCCTAGACATACTGGAGATGACTTTAGTTCTAACTCAGATTTCTTCAACTCAAAACAGAAAAATTAAACTCCTAAATTATATCAAATTTACATTATCTAGGAGGCATGGACAGCTTGTCATCCTTTGATAGAGGCTGAACATCTGACTGTATGTTTACCCACACATATAAGCACTTGGGAAGTCAACACAAAAATGAAACGAACAGGAGACTTTCTTGAAAAACACAACTTTGGAAATCTGAACAACCAGAATGACAGACAAGAAGCCTTACCAGCATTCTTGGTTGGTATATAGTGGCAGAGTTTAATTTTACTTGAATTTAAAATCTATAATAAAAAAAAGTTTCACAGACTTTTTTGTTTTGTAGAAGAAAGAGCAAGTGAAAGCTGATACAAGTAAGAAGTGGACTACAAACCCTTAATTTCAGACTGGGAAGAATGCCAGTCAGGTAGGTAGAATTTAGTAAACAACAACAAAAAGAATTGTAGTAAACAAGCTGTGGGATTTGACAGATGGTGCAAAATAGTTTTCATGGCCTGGCAAAAAATATTTTTTTTGTTCTTTAATTAATTTTAATGCCTTTATTTCTATGGGGGTAAACAGACATTAACACAAAATATCCAATACTTGGAATACTAACTTTGGATATGGAAGATTCAAATTCATGTTCCTTGTCCAAATCAAACAAATAAAGTATTTAACTCTTCCCTTTGAATTTTTCCTATACTCCATCAAACTGCTGCTGAATCTTCAGTACTCTGACAGACTACTGGCTATTTTAACATTCTTGATCTGGTATTGTTTAGAAATTCTGCCTGGAACCCTAATATGTAACTTCCCCTAATTCCATTTTTGTTGAAATTAGAATCATAGAATCATAGAATCGGTGAGGTTGGAAGGGACCTTTAAGATCAGTACATTGTGTCCCAAAACGGTAATCATACCTCAGTGAAGAAACTTTTAACTTAAAATCTGTAGTGAGATCAGGTTATATGTTAATCTCAGTACACTTGTTTTAATATACTTATCTCTTGCTCACATTCATTTTTTTAGTCCTTCAAAAAAGAGTTAGAAAATATTACAAGCCATACAGAAGAATGAACAGTAAAAAGGTAGACTTAAAACTCTTTTGAGCTGAAAAAAAAAATAGTTTATTGATTTGAAACACTCATATAATAGTATTAACAAAATCTTCAAAAATTTAACAGAATAACCAAGTGAGGTATCTGCTTTAAAAAGTCTTGACAATGGCTATTTTGATTCCAATAACATCAGAAAATGATATGCCATTTCTATGTCATTTTGGTTTTATATGTGCGCATATTATGATAAAAAAATATTTCTTTGGAAACAAGAGCTGTTAAATTAAGGAAATATTAAATGAAACAATTGCCAGTCCCTCCATTTCTTTTTAAAGAGAAATAATGACAAGTAGAAAACAACACAGTTTGAAGGTCATGACTGTAGAGACATCTCTGTGGAAAAAATGTTACATTTATTTTTCCCTTCTAATAGTGTTTCTAACAGCCAATGCTGTTGCAAAGTAATATTTATGATGTCAAACTCTGTCTCTCATACTCCTTCATTCATTATTGCCGCTCAGTGTCATTACTTTCTTTTTTTCCTTCAGCAGCACTAACCTTGCCTCTGTCTGTAAAATCACAGACTATGTAGCTTGCAGATAATGATGAGTAGTTTCAGTGCACAGTTTGGATCATTATCTAATACATATTTCCCATTCCGCTGCTTTCATTTTTAAGATATTTATGTACATATTTCTCTGGCATTTTCCTTCCAATGCAATAGCATCCTCCACTATAGTCCTCCTTCCTGAAGACATCACCATAACTTTTCCTGAAAAACATTTTTTAAAGAAATTTCCACAAATCTAGGTTGCCAAGTCCAGACTGATCGATTACTTAAAGAGTGAAACTGCATCAGTGCTGTTTTCTGCTTATTTTTTTCAGGATTCTTATCCTTTCTAACCTCTCAAGAAAGAGTTCATGATTTCTTTCTGGAATTATCCAATTTTCTGATTTTACATGATAAACCTTCTGCCATAACTATTTACCTTGTTTATGCACTCTTGGTGTCTTACTCATTGAAATATCACAGTTGGGTGTCACTTTTCAGTTCCACTGCTCCATTTCTCTGAAATTCTTTCTTTTCTGCCACAAGACATTTAATAAATTTCTACTTCTTAAACCTTATCTTCAAACTTTTCTCCTCTGAGATTTTGTTGTGCTTTATCTGTAGAAAAAATGTTACATAAAAGTAGTCTTTTCCTTTTTTTTTTTTTGTTTTACCCAACTGTGAAGGTAAGCATCTAGCACAACTGGCTAAAACTGCGCCATGTATTATGACAAATACTGTGTAACTTTCTCACATCGCTATATTTGCATAGTTTGTGAATGGAGACTAGATCTCCTGCAATTTATTCAGTATTCTCTGATGCATTCTTTTCTGTAACAAAAAAATTGTGCATTTCTTAAAGGTTATCCTTCAAGATACCTGGATCTATTTCCCTCAGTTTCAACTATTCAGTTGTCAGTATGAGTATTTTTCATCAGGTGTGTACATTTCATTTTAAAAAAAGCATGTCAGAGCTTGTGGAATTTATTTTTGAATCATAAGCTTTGCCTTTTGCTATGGCAAAAGCTTATTGAGTGATGCCAAAGGAAAACCAAACAAATAAAATGAGGAAAAAAATCCATTAATGTTCAGTTCACTGTAAGTGATAATTAGTTCTGCCCTCATTCATTTTCCCTTTGAATTTAATTTCTCTGGATGATTAAAGCTAAGAATCACGACTTAAATTTCACATGCTGCATATTCAACAGTTATAAACAGACTATACACATAAATTTATCAAATCTAAAATAATGAATAAATACTGACTGAGACCACCTCTCAATCCTGAGTCATTTGAAGGCTAATAGTAGCCTGGAGCCAGCCATGCAGCTAGATGTCAAAAAAGAACAGTTGTAGAAAAAATATCACCTTCTTTTCTGGATAACAACCACCACATGTACAAACATGTAAAATGTGGCACTAATTGAAGATTATATGTGTTTGTCCCTTTCCTAGGGTTATGCTTATCACAGGTAAACCAAATTGCCTTTTATTATATTCAGAGATCTGACCTTGCTTACTACCACTCATTATCTCAATTTTATTTCATTTTTCACTAAGACTTTATACCTACCCCTAAGCAAACTGTCTCAATATAACTACTATAACTAACATAAACCTGCCTACTACTATAACTAATATAAACCTGCCTTTTGTGAATGATATTTTTTTTCCCACCAGTTACTCTTTGTTAAAAGAAAAAAAAATAAAATCAACATTTAAAAAAAGCTTTGTTCTTTGGTATCTTCATGATCCCTGAACTTTATTTCCTCAGTGTTATCCAATTTAAAAGTAGATACTTTACTTCTGAGCTTATGATTTACCTACTGAGATAAAAATAATCCCACACTAGTTCTATGAATAAAGATTTAGCCGATTTCTTCTGCTTATCTTTCACAATCTGTGAGTAAGATCATGAAAACACTAAATGACAGGTTTAAGAAGAAAATCACCATAAAAAAAAATAATCTCCTCACAAAGATTTATCAAAATGTTTTGTTTGCAGGGTGGTGAACTCTATTCAAACCTCACACAGATGAGGTATACAAAGCACCAGAGTCTTCAGCTGTGAAACAAAGCCCTAAAACATTACTAGTGAGGATTCATCACAGTGGTGTTAGTAGAGATTCACTGTGGCTGTAAATGTCTCTGGAAGCTGGAAGTTTGCAGAGCTTTTTCTGCAAACTCTGATGCTACTTTGCATCATGTTTCCATTAGGAGTCTTATTTATAACACTAAGCTTTGGGAAACATGCTTTTCCCTTGTTCTGAGCACTTGACTTCTTGGCCAGACAGATGTTTTTTTCTTTATGCGTCTTTGAATGATTTTCCTAGGATCCAGCTGGGTCGTGGAAGTTATAAAAAAGTGGTTGTGCTCTGTTCTGTAGTTTGCAGTGTAGAAGACTCCTCAAAAATTCAACTAGTGACTCCTATTTAATAATGTGGTTGTAGCATTAAAATCTCCCATTCATATGTTAAAAAAATAATTCGATATAACCTCCAGTGCATTTGTCTCCTTGTAAGAAACATGCTGTGAGTTATTTGCTCTATTTCAGTTGCTTATGTTGCTATATTACATTATAATGGAGCATCTTAGAAGCTATTTTTAATTACAGTTCTGAACAGTTTTTTCTCCTCAGTCCCATCTTTCAGATGCATAGGAGAAAAGTGTATCCCACTACCATACGGGATATAGAGGGCTATCCCTTCTTTACCTAGTCCCAGTCTAACATATCAAATGTCTTTTCAGCAGGATTCGGGTATCTAATACATATTTTTCTAGTGATCTGTAATGTTACCTCCTATTTTTTGAAAGCTACTTCGGAGTTTAGTANGTTTCTTTTTCTTCATCCAGACCTTTAGTTTTTTCATACTTCTCTCATGCATAGGAATACTTAGTACTTTCATGTTACATTTTCTTGACATTAAAGGAAACCTTCCTGCAAGAAAGCTTAAGTATAATTACCTCAGTTTTCTATATAAAGGAGATATTGGTCAAAAAATAATGAAAAATAAGGCTTCTCAGTGAATAAACATATATACACTGTGAGGTGGATGTGGTCTGTGGTGTGCTCCACAACTGTGATGCTTTTATTGTCCACCCTTGGGGACCTACTAGAGTGAACAGAAGCCTCTCTCTTCCTTTCTTAGGATTATTTCAAAGGAAAGCAGGGTGCGTCAGTGGTGACTAAGATCTCCCTAGGTCTGACATGGCCCAATATGCAGCATGGCTAGGATATACATGTGATTTTGAGATCAAAACAGAAGGTCAGGATGAGGAGTGCACTGCCCTGCACAAAGGAATTTTGGAAGCAGGAAGAGAACAGAATTTTCTGGTGCTCACTCGAATCACAGAGTCTCACATCCAGTTCCTCTTGCCAGCTTTCTTCAATGGAAGCTGTTCCTCTGTTAGGCAATTATAGATGAGTTTTCTACTGGTACATTGTTATTTTGTTTGTTGGCTGCTTAAACAGCCTCCTTAAAGAGGCTATGTAATGCTTTCAAGGCATAATTCAGCTTTTCATGCTATCATTGTAATGACTCATCCAGCTTTTGAATATAAAACTAATTCTGTCTTGGAACAGATCTCTACCGGATGAGTGGAAATTGGGAGCTTGCAACTAAACAAAAGTAGTATCTCAAAGTTAGTATTAATGCTGCCTGAAAACTGCCACTTCATGATTAATAAGACAAATATAACATTATGCTATGTGTCCTGCTACAGAACTTTATTGCACCAAGAAGACATAAGAGGTTTTTTCCTTTTTTTAAATTGTTTATGTTTAGGTATTTACTCCATAGAATTGATCTGTTCAGTCCGTCCTTTTTTCTAATACTGCTGTGGTTTAAACCTGGTAAGCAGCGAAGCACCACACAGATGCTTGCTCACTCTCCCTCAGAGTGACGCGGGAGAGAATGTGAGGTACAGAACCACAGAATGTTTTGGGTTGGAAGGGAACTTAAAGATCATTTAGTTCCAATCCCACTGCCATGGGCAGGGACACCTTCCACTAGATCAGATTGCTCAAAGACCCATCCAGCCAGGCCTTGAACACTTCCAGGGATGGGGCATCCACAACTTCCCTGGGCAACCTGTTCCAGTGTCTCACCACCCTCCTAATATCCAATCTAAATTTCCCCTCCTGCAGTTTAAAACCTTTACTTCCTATCACTCCTCTCCCTGAGAAAGAGTCCCTCCCCATCTTTCCTGTAGGCCCCCTTTAGGTACTGGAAGGCTGCTATAACGTCTCCTCGGAGCCTTCTCCAGGCTAAACAACCCCAACTTTCTCAGCCTGTCCGCATAGCTCATAGGTGCTCCAGCCCCCTGATCACCAACAGCTGGACCTGTTCCAACAGGTCCATGTCCTTCTTGTGCTGAAGACTCCAGAGCTGGACACAATACTCCAGGTGGGGTCTCACTAGAGTGGAGTAGAGGGGTAGAATCACCTCTCTCGACCTGCTAGCCATACTTCTTTTGATGCAGACCAGGAAGTAACTAGTACAATCATTCAATAAAAAAAGTACCACTGTTGAAGGCAGATATTTCCCTTTTTCATGCACACCCCCCCCGCCAAGTGATTCCCATTCTTGATTACATAAAACAATGTTTTGATTAAATGAACACTTACGTACTTTCATCAGACCAGATTCCAGTAAATAGACCATATAAGCAACATATAATTCCCTTTGTAGGCCAGTTTAAGACAAGAATACTTTGTTTATGTACATTCTAAGAGAAATCAATTCAAGTTTTCAGAAGCTAGTTCTAGCAGTCAGGTCAAAACTTTTAGTATCTGATATATCAAAGAGAGGAACACCTGTCATTATGGCTGCCTAATATATCTAAAATTAATGACTTCTTTTGTAATCATATATAGAAGATAATTTCTATTTCTCATAGAATTTCTTTAACATGTTCTTTTCCTCCCTTCCGCAGCTCCTCACCAAAGCTTAAGGATCCTAAGTCCTTAATGGACTGGTTTTGTTATATTTAACATAACATGTATCTGTGAGGGAGCAAGGACTTCCACTAAGTCTTAGAAGTCTGGGGCTGCTGCCCTCTAGACTTTCTTTCCACTTAAAACTTGACAGAAAAGGCAAGGGGCCAGATTTACTGCAACTTTACTCAGAGCAGATGGAGACAGATGAAACTATAAACAGCAAAGTAGCTGAGCATAGAAGTTAGCTAAAACACTAAGTGAAGCTGTTACATCTGACACAAGGACTAAAGATACACTTCAGAAAACACTGTTGCTGAGCTAACTACTGCCAGAAACCAGGAGCTGATTTCAGAGGACAATGAAAGCCAAAAAAGTTTTTTTAAAAAGTTAAAAACCAAAAGATATTAAGAAGTAATCAGCGCCAGCTTAATTTAGAAAGACATCAGATTAGTTGGTCTAATGAGCCTTAGAAACTGCCAGTGTAATGTGTTCTTGACTTCCATCATAAAAGAATATGTGTAAATTTGGCCTTTGGTGAATAAACTACCTTTGAACATGCGACAACTGTTTCCTTTTAGGGCCTATAAACTTGTGTTTGATTTTATCTGCATAAGACTATAAATCATAGTGAGGCCCCACCTCGAGTACTGCGTTCAGTTTTGGGCTCCTCACTACAAGAAGGACATTGAGGTNATCTATGAAAGGCCTGATTTTTGGGGGGAGGATTTTTGTAAATGTTTTCAATAATCTTCATCACTAAACCATATTTTATTTTAAGAATTGTGGGTACTGATTAGTTGCTGCAATAGTGACAACTGGCTACAGTTGCTGCCTTAAATGAGCTATAAGACAAAACACGGTTGAGGTATAGTTCATTTTGTTCCTGGAATGCAAACTAAAATGCTGCAAGGTTGGCTACTTCTTTACACATCTCTGCCCCTGCTCTCATTCTGATGAACAGGTTGATTTCCTACCTGAATCAAGACTGGAGCAGGTGAAAGGCACTATAATCATTAACCTATGGATGCCTTGAATTAGTAATGATACCTTTAACAGCAGTAAGACAATGGTGTCCAATTTATTTCAATTATTTCTCATTTCAAGCAGAGCACGAAGAAAACCTGTGCCATCTCAATTGTTGTTGTATGTAATTATTGTTAGTGAGTTGGTTTTTAATATGTTTAAAGTGGTGGAAACCACAATTCTCCCAATTAGTATTTGATTGCAATTTGTCTACAGTGGAGTGACCCCATAATTTTTAAAAGCTACCATACAATTTTTATTTCCAAAAAAAAAAAAAAAAGAAGCTGCTAAATAAAATTACATTTTATGAGAACAAAAAGGGCACTCCAAATTTCAGTAGCTCTCTTTGAAATACTGTAAATATATTCCACCAAGATGAGATCATTAAGAAGTAAAGGTGCTTGGCTTTGGAACAGGTATACAGAAGAGGAAGATGCTAATCAGACGTATCCCTGCGGGTTCTGTTATGACCAAATGAGTGTGATGAGTAATTAACATCATCATGTGGACAAATGACGCCATCCATGTTCTTGTTTGGGGAATATAAAAATGGATTGTTGATTGTAAAGCTGAGAGGCAGATCAGGGTACAGAGGGAACGGCACTCCTGGTAGGGAAATTTTAAATCCCGGAGATCTCAAAAATAAAAGCCAGCTGAATAGCAACTGCAGATTGTTTAGTCACAGGAACATATGGCATCGTGCAAAACACTGAATCTGAATGATTAAACAGACAGACTGAACATTTATATGCAAGGTACAGAGCTTGTAGTCTATTTAAAGTCAAAGATGAGTACTAATTCTAAAAGCTAATGAAATCAGAAGATCATTTCTGGACGCAATAGACACAATTCTATGATGCTGAGTACGTTGATTACCTCAATTATTGGTATAACGTGGATTCACCAGAATTTACTTGCAAGAGTCATTCATGGCTAGCAAAATGTGCCAAGGTATATATGCGCGTGTGTATGTGCATGTGTGCTTTACGTTATGTCCAACGGTATGCTTATATATATAAGAAAAAAAATAAAATTAATATTGTTTATCCCTGAAGACTGGTGTCTGCAAAGCTGGTGCTATAACAGAAAAAGTGACCGATTCCAGCTCAGCTACTATGTACTTTAAATAGAAATTGGAATTTAATTAACCCTCATGATTGTGGTATCTGAATAAACAATACGAGGAGCATTCTCTACAATAAATTAAGTGATTGAAATACAGTGCAAGGAACAAGAGATACTCTTCTGTCTGGTACTGACCCATCATAAAGCTATGAATGTTTTTTAGTACTTACTGGACAGTAAATTGAGCTATTAAGTCTGACTTTAAAGTAGACATAATCTGGGGTTTACTTCCCAGATTATGGGATTTCTTCTTTTTCCTTTAGTTCCTCTAATTTTTGTCTCTCAGTAGGCATGTGAAGTCAAGAAAAGTAGTCTGTCTGCTGCAGTAAAACTACAGGTGAAATACGTAAGGACAATTATTATTAATAAAAATATAACTAATTTATTTGCTTTTAGATGAAGGTTCTGTTCTCTGAAGCCAAAGAAGATTGATTTTGTTCTTGTGTTTTTAGTTGGGTGTTATGTTTTCTTAGGAATTTTGTAAGAATATTCTTATTTGTACTGTCATTTAGATATTTATAACCATTTATAGGTGTATAGGTTTAGCCATAGGTTGTTTGTTTCAATGACTGTTTGCATATGTACCATATGTTCTTTATGACACATGGTCCTATACTATTATAAGGCTTTGTTCATGTTTCTGTTTGATTTGCTATTCTTAATCTAGTTTGATTATGCTTACAGTTTGTATAATTATGACTACAACAGAATGTCTTTTACATCAGCAGAAGCAAGATAACTTCTTGAGAGGCTGCTAGATAAGTGCTGACAATAAAATCAAATGGATTTTAAGATCTAATTGCTATAGTCAACATTTTGATGCCTCATATTCACTTTTAAGCATTAACTCTAACGTGATCTCCTGCTGAGTTATTTATCCAACTGCAAATTTCTATCTAACTATGCTTTTCAATTTTCATTGCCTAAATTCTCATCAGTTTTTCAATTAAAGCATACATAGAAGAAAAATTATGGTGCACAAGGTGGCTGGTACACATTACTCTCTAGTTAATTTATTATTTTTACCACTCCCTGTCAACACAGCTAATTGTTGTTTTGAAACAGTTACCTTAGATCCAGATGTTCCAGGCAAACATTTTACAGAAACCTGTGATGAAATCTATCATTGATCATATAATTTGCAAGAAAGAGTTGAAAACAATAAGAAAAAAACAAACCCAAATATTGTTATTAATGAATGGGACAGCTTTTATCTATATATGTAAATGTGCTGAAAAGAACAGCAGGTATATATTAAAATGTTCTAATTGCATTTCTTTATTCCAGTGGCACTTGCATTTTTCCTTAAGGGTAGGTAAGATGAATGCATCATACCTCTTAACAGTAGTATGAGATGGATCTAATGGACATCACACTTAAAGCGGTGTTTCTTTCCTCAGCAGCTGGAAAATTGTTTAAACTCAACACTTTCCAACTGGGCAGATAAGAAGGAACATAGAAATTGGCTGGTTCAGTGCAGCTGACCTATTTTCTGTCTTCTTTCATTGATCTTCTTGTTTCCTACCTCTCCACTGTAATTAGTTGAGCTGAAAAGTGAGGCTTGTGCAAGCATTACTTAAGCAGCTAGGTAGCTGATGGGTTAAGCTCCTTTTTATTCTGATAAAATCAACAATTTCCTTGAGCACTGCTCCAAATGGAATGTATACATATATGCATTAATGAACCCATAATGTATCACAGCGATCACAGCGATCAAATTATAAGGATTCAGTGTTTGCATTGGAAAACGCAGGATAGTGGGGGCTACAATATGAGGTTGAGAAGATGAAACTGTCTCTTTCAGAATGAAATTAATTTAGACAAGCTCTGAATAACTAGTAACAAAATTTTGGCCTACAGTAGTAGTCATTTTTCAAGAAAGCTAATCTTATGAGAACTCCATTTGTCAGAATCAAAATGTGCTGACCAGAACAACAGATCTCATTTGCCTTCTGCAATTTTGTGTCAAAGCATTAGAAGAAAAGGTCTAATAGTTTCCATACTATTCATTCTTTCCCTCAGTCTGAATCCTTCTCCTGATTCAGCTTCAAATACGGAATCAAACCATAGTATAAGCAATCTGAACTTCTACTCAAATACTTCCATCATTGTATATTGTGATCGATATTCTCTGTGAAAAGAAAAACCATCTTTGAATGTTTAGGAGAGTTGCTTGATATTCACATTAGTACCACTTTCACTGCCAACATTTACTGATGTCAACACTAGAAATGCAATTCATATGGCTAATAACTGCAAATCAATTTACCGTTCCTATATTACTCCCAAAACACCTTTTCTTTTCTGTCAGCAACTAAGCTATTATATAATACATGAATGACAATAGAGAAATTAATATTCTTTGTTCAAAATATATGATTCAATCTTCTAAGTACCTATGTAGAGCCATGTGAAATTCATCAGAGAATTGTTGCTTGAAGTCATGAATTATATCACACTCTAAATGAGTTTTTTCTGCTATTTAGCTCCTTGAATGCATAGCGATCTACCTGAAACACTGGAAAATTTATGCCTATTTTCCATCCCAATTTGCTGGCTAGTGAAGTTAATAAAAAAAATTTGTCATGCAATCCAGTGGTACCTGGATTGAGCCCCTGACATCTAGGATAGAAACTAGTAGCAAGAACCATAAATTTATAAGTAAATAATTATTCTCCATGTTCTTATTTGTTTATTCAGCTGTCAGCCCTTTTAGACAAATTTATGTCAGCTAACAGCTAAATTAAGCAGCCATCAGGTTGTCCTAATTATTAATAGAGAAGGTTAAGCAGCTACAAGGGGCATGTCATTGATAAGATTAGCTGGGGTGAGTTACTTTTTAAGGATGTTGTTGGTCTCTATTTAGTGTAGAAGTTTTTTTAGACATGGATATAAAAAGCGAAGACATGGGCTTGAGACCCAAAGAAGTTTGGAAGAAGATTAAAATTATTCAAGTTATTAATAATCAAATTTATTAATACTTTGCATCACTTTCAGTAAGAGCAAAGTATATCCAGGAGCAGAGAGAGGATGGCTAATGGCAATGACAGAATAGAAATGGAAATTACCACATCTAAGGAGGAAACAGAACTCAAAGTTTAATGTGCTCAGATCAAGACAGTTAATGGTTGTCACTGCAGAATAATGAAGAAACTGGCACACTTTTAAATTTTTATAAGAGTAGCTGATTTATCAATTTAGGACTATAACTATATCTGTAAAATAGTAAATATTGTACTATAGTTAATAGAAAAAATTCCATAACCTAGGGAAATCGGAGCCTGTCTCTTGGTTTCAATAGAATAGAAACTTTTGGAATGAATTATTAAGAAATTATTTATAGAAATAGAAATGAATGGAAAATCAGCAACATGACTTTTTTAAAGAGCTAGATAGTACCAGGAAAACTTAGTGTCTTTGTTTGCTAAAATAACTGATTCCCTAGATAAGAGAGAAGTGGAAGATCTAGTTTCTTTTTTTTCAGTAAAGTACTTGAAGTGGTTAACTATGGGAAAACATTAAACTTCACAAGATAGAATTAGTCAAATAATTTCAGTGTGGATAAAAAGCTAAGAGGAAGAGGTCTTAAGTAAATTATAATTTATATATTATTTTTATGTTATGTGACTGTGCTAAATTCTTTGATTACAAACACAAACACAGTGCTGATCTGAAGTTCTTCACTATAAACTGCTTCAGGATGATATTAGGAGAATCAAGAGGGACTACAGTGCAGGAGTACTTCTTATATATTGACTTTAGAAAGGCTGATGGTTACTTATAAAGGACTGTCATAAAACTTCACACAAAATGCACTAGAAAGTATATTCCAAAAGATAAGCATTTTAATTCTGTCAGAACATTCATGCTTACAAGCATATCCTTTTCTGTCAAATAGCTTGCCAACCTTGGTGTAGGCTTAGTCCTATAATCATTAGGTCCTACTCATAACCATGGTAAACTGACATAGCTGCTCTGAAATCACTGAAGATGCACTGATTTATGGTAGCTGAAGTCTGTCCAATAATGATCCTGTTCCCTCATGATAGATACAGTTCATATGCACAGTACCCTTCAAATATTAACAAGCTCCTGGCTTCTCAGAGAAGAGTTAGTTAGAAATACTTTAAAGTGACAACAGAGTCTTGTTATATAGAAGAGTTGCACAACTGATTTACTAACTGATGGTTTGACTTTTTTTTCTTAAACATGAAAATTAAAAAAATGTTTTTTCACATACAACAAGTGAGAGGGTTTTTTTAGAGCTCACTCACTTTTTACCATGTAGGAACACAACATGGACCAGTTTTTCTTCATTTCCCTATCAATATATCTTCCTTTTATGGATGAAATATTTGTGCATGTATGTACAAACATACATACATGTACAATACACATGACATTTAGAATTATGGAATCAGATATCACTGTAACAGCATGTTTGAAAACTGATAAATCACATCTGTAACTGTAAAACAAAGTTTTTCTGGACTGGTACTCACTAACAACATATTTAATGCAAATGGTGAGTTCTGATTATCAGTAATTATCATTACACACTCAAAGCCATCACTACTTAGCCATCATACCCAACATTAGCTGTAAGAACCAACACCAAAGACCTGACCTGTGCAACTAGCAGTGATGGCAACAGTCCTTCATCTCCTTGGTCACCACAGTGCAGGTGATCAGGCTCAAGAGCTCTTCAACAAGAGGACCCAGAGGAGAAGTAAACATCTCCTAGCTTTTATCCATCTCCAAGTTCAGGATCTTGTCCTTTTATAAAGAGGTTGAGTTTCAAGGCATTTCCCAAACTTTGGCCTCCACCCTGAGCTACACACTGCCTGAATCTGGAGAAAAATTATTTTCCAGGCTGCAGCAGATGCCTCACTTTTTTCCTTGACTGCTGCTCCCTTTCCTAAAGCCGAAGCATCTTTTTCCAGATGTGTTTTTTCTCCAATGAGTAATTGCCTGCCAGTGCATTGCTAGTTGTTCTGCGACTTCTTTCCTCAACCAGTGCCCATATTTTCAAGGTCTTTGCTGTTATTCCACACTTGAACTGTAGCAAGAGACACATGGTGCCCTGTTCAGTCCACCCAGCAAGTTGATAACAAACAGGTTGGCCTGGGTCTCTGCAGAGCTGACAGGAGGCACAGTTAGCATAAGCCCTGTGACCTGTAATTAGCAATGGCAATACTATTTATCTAGGCTGTTGGGTACACAAATGTTTCTGCAGGTATGCTGTTTTACTGTGCTGCCTCTTTTATGAATGTGACATACAGGTTCCTGCTATTTCTTCCTTCAGTGCTTGGCTTGCCTCTCAGAAGAGCGAACAAAACTCTAATTAAAGTGTGTTGCAATATTGGTTTTAAAACATCATTAAGATGAAAGCTTTTGATTGTAGCAATTATATCTGGATATTTTTTATTTTTACCAAAACCTTTTTAAGGTCTTAATGTGGGTATTTTGTAACTTGCAGTGAGGGTGGAAATTGTTTATCCAGTTCTGAACCAAATATAGTAAAATTGTTTCTTGTAACAGTGAATTGACTCTGACTTTGCCTTTACACACAATATTTGCTTTTCCATTTTCATTATCATGGGATATGTTTGAAGAATACTGCTATGTGGCATATAAATCTATATGAAGGAATAGGTTCCCTGATCTCTTGAAAGAATTCTCTGTAAAATGTATATTTCTTAATTCTTGCCTTTGGATAAATAAAAGCCATCAAAAAACTAGATTAACTTCTCTCTACCCACAAAGGAATTGACTAGTGATTAAGTCTTTGTCTTTTCTCATTTTATTCATAGCTTCTAGTTATGTAGCTATTTCACTCAACCCAGATAGACTTCAAACACTTCACTTAATGCTGATTTAGCCATACAAATATTTAATTGTATCTAAAGGTTGTGAGGTCCCAGTTGTTTTAAGTTCTTACTGAAATGTGACTGTAATATTGTGGAGAAACGTCTATTTTTCATTAGTTAATACATTTTATGGATGAATAACAGATTGTCATTCAAATTGATTGTTTCACTTAGAATGTTAAACTGCTGAGGTGGATTGCTTTTGTACACCATTATTCAAAGCAGAGAATACACTTTTTAGAAAGGTTTTAAAATGGAAAGTAGCTAAATGTTATGGACGTATGGTTAGTGCCTCATATAAAAGGAAGGCCAAAGCCTGATGACCAGTTTTGAAAGTTACTCTATTTTGTTTATGAATACTCATACAAATCAGTCTAATTTGAATGTTTTCCTTGACATAAGGTACACCAAGCACAGGAAAGGCAGTTATTTCTCGTAGGATTTTATTTAATTATTTTAAAAATTATTATAAGCAACTTCATTATAGGTGCACTGAAATAATAGTGTTATGAATTAAACATGTATTTGTGAGGTTTAAGTAAAGAGAAAGATTGCCTTGCTAAGCCTCATATAAATAATGATTTTTTTTTTTAAATACATACTTGAGGAAAAAAGGTGACAGAAATCAAAACACAAGTACATTAATAGATACTATTCTTTATATGCAGCTAATGAAAATTAAAAATTATATTAAATTTAGCATTTAGATCTGCTCAGGACCTGTCCTATGAAGGCAAAGCAGGGAGGCATTCTGATGCTCCATCTCCTATAGACATATATTTAGGGAGGGAACAAAAAGAAAACAGAGAGAGGATCAGATGCTAGTGTCAAAAGTAACAATAGTGGTACTGATATTTATTGAGTTGTGTCTTAAAATACAGTCACAGAGAAATTCATGACGAAAAATTGTCCAAGGACAAAATGTGACGAGCTCGTGACAATGGACTGAGACTACAGAAACTTTTTTTTATCTCCATATGTTTCCCTCTCTTTTTTTTACCATTTTGTGAAAATTATGCATTTAGAAGTCTTTTAGGTTATTCAGGTTAAAATATTTTTATGTCTTCCCGAACCCTGTGACTTAGCACTTGAATGGGGCCCCTAGATGCTCCAGAGTGAAAAAGAAAAAAAAAATCACTATTAATTTTGTTTCAGAGATTAAAGTCAGATAGTCAGGTGAATATTTAATTTACAGAATGATCTGTTATTGTTTTTGTCCTGTTCATCTATCTGCAGGATCAAGGTAATGGAGCAAGCTCTGTGGCTCGTTGTTCCAGGGAACAAGCTGAAGCATGACAGAAGAGTACCTAAGACCAAAAATATCTTGGGTAAAAAGGAGTAAAGGAATAGCCTAAAATGACCTACTCAAAGCAGCTATGATGGGGACAAGAATGAGAGACAGCAGTTTTTAAAAGATTCATCATTTATTTTACCCCTCTTTCTCCACATTTGGAATTCAAAGTATGTATTTCCTTTTCCTTTTTTTCCTTTTTTTTTTTTTTCTTCATTTTGTAGAATCAGCTCCTCCAATAGGCAAGCCTAAGTCTGTGTCTATAAAAGTCCAAAATCACTCTGTCACAATACTTTGATCTGGTTTTACCTTCATCACTTCTCTTCTTTGTACAGCTAACAGCATTCTAATGCTTTTAATAGTGCTGTCTCTTCAGTAATGAAGCTGGGAGTGTATTTTTTTGTATATTGAGACTTCTCTTGCTTCCAGACAGGAGAATGTGAGATTCTCCTTCCTCACTCAAACAGCAAGTGAAGTCAGGTTTTCAAAATAATTAAATTTTTTATTTCTTTTTTTGTTGTCCTTGATGACTTTTTGTGTTGAACTTTTTCATTAGATCCAGAAGGTCTAAATTGCTGTATGATGGTGTGTCCCGTTCTGCTCTGAAGGGACAGACATCTGGAATGCTGGAGAAACTTTATTTTCTGACTGGCCCTGAAAATAGCTTTGGATAGTTTCATAAACTGATGCAAGCAGTTTTTTTGTTAACTTCTGTTCTTAGAAGAGTTCATCATCTTTTCTAACTGTGGAAGAATCTTTATTGTAATCTTGATTTTAGGGATCAAAGCATTTTTAGCTGACCTGACATTGTTTTTATAAATGGGCATTAGGTAGGGGCAAGGGATTAAATGTGATGTGATAGAGAATGGTGGGAAGGAAGGAGAGTTGAGATTACAAGGAAGTACTCTCAAGATCTATGCAGCTTCCCTGAGAAGTGGGTCTCTTATCGCAAGTGTCACTTAGGCCCTTCCTGGGAGAGATGACTGTTTTCCTTTGGTGCTTATCTCTAGCAGACACTGTGACCCCTACATGACAACACTGATTTCACCTGATGAAGGAGAAGTGTAAACCTGAGCATGATCACCTTTACTTTAAACAGAACATGACAATGTCCAAGACAGTGCCTCTTCTGGTATACTGTGGAGCACTGCTAGACAGAATGTGGGAGCAAGCTCATACCTGGGTCACCTCTTGGTAGAGAGCTTTAATTCTTGTTTAGCCTTAAGTTAGTAGTTAACAAATTTACCTGTTTGGCATTTCTTTATTGGCATAACAAATGGGATATAATATTGAGGTGATTTGAAAATACTGTATTTTCAGTGACAGAGATCAACTTCAGAGAGTCATTTAACCACTACATATCTAACTATCTAACTTTGCTTTTTTCTTTCTTATGTATGAAAAGCAAGAAAAGGAACATTTTTTACAATCTATTGCTTTTGTAGCAAAGCAGTAGGTTAGTCAGCTCTAGAAGATTTCCTTCCTTTTGTTCATTTTTCTCCACTTGATACATTTCTGCCCATGCAGAGCACATAGAAAAATTTTTTTAAATTCTTTTTTCTCAGACTTCTAAAGTGTTGTGTGGAAAAGCCTAGATACCTGCATGTCACTAAGATCTAATATATCTAAGTCAGTTTTGAAAGTAGGGCTTAGGACTTCTGAAAATGTCAAACAAATGTACAAGACTAAGTTTTCTTGAAATTAGGCAAGTTTGAAAGGTTTGATTTTAAAAAACATAAAGATATATCTATTCAAGTATCTTGTCTATGATGACTTAGGAAGAGTATGAGTGGGGCACGCCTTTGAAGATGCTTTTCTAGCATATTCTCCAAGGTTCCAGCAATCTCTGTCTCAAGAAACAAGAGACAAAAAAAGATGACACTTTTAACCGTACTTGAGCAAGATTTCCTTTTTTTGGATGACTGTAGTTCATTAGAAAAAATCATTCTTCTCAGAATCTCAGCTTTGGGGGAACAGCACAGCGCGGCATTTAATAGCAAGAAAGTGCTTGAAAATAGAAGAGATTTAACAATTCCATGTAAGGAGAAGGGACTATGTCAGTGATTTATAAGAGATTATAAATGCTTTATCACCCCATCATTTTACAATGGGGCAGTAACCCAGTTATATTTGCCTTCTTAAGAATGATCAAACAATTATTTATTTAATTCATATTTACCATAGATGACTTATCTGCATTTTCAGGATGAAATTTCTTAAATATCTATTCTGAATACTAAGAAAATGACACTAAGGAAATGAAACATGAATACATTTCTGAAAAATTGTGTTCTGAAAGAACTATGTTGTGTAGAAAGCAACACAACTGTTATATTAAACTGTATTATTGCAATTTTAGTTCAGTTGTATTCTGTAATTTTATGTAATAACCATTTAGAAAAATACAGTATTTTTATCTAGAAATATTATCCTTTTTTGGTTTTATATCTATTTTATATAAACTCACCTGTGTTGTATTAAAACAGTATTACATTATTTACAGGTTATTGATGAGGAACTAAAGCACAAAATAAGTTCTCCACTACAAGTTGGCTAAAGTTACGAAGTCAGACTGAACAGAAACAACTTGAAACAAGAAGCACCAACAGCAGCTAGCGACAAAACCATTCCAAAGATGACTACCAAAATTGTAACCTTTTATCCTGATCTGCTGAAACTTATTTTATGTTAAACGCTGGTGCCCATTTTTGGCTTCAAAAATTTCCACAAATATATTTATCAGATGATTCAGTGTAGTTCATGTACAAATTTGTAATGTTTGGTTGATTTGGAATGTTTCATTACAATAAACAATCCTGTAACTACAGGTAAAAGCTTTTATATTCAGTATAAGTAGTCAGCATTCTAAAATGTAAAATCTTCACCTGAAGTAAATACTACAATGTCTGATGAATGGGCTGCTGACTTGGCAGCCTGATTCACAGCACTTTAGCTAAACAGATGGACTCTCTGTCCAATCCGTGGAGAAAGTAGGTGCCTGTGAAGAACAATTTTAGACAGTCTCGGGGATAGAAACATCCATAGAACGATATAATACTTACACAGACTGCACAGGGACCTGCCTAGATCCAGCAAATAGGAAGAACAAGGCATTGAGTGTATTAGAATTAACATATGGGAATGCGGAGTAAATATTCCTCCTTCCACTTAGAATTTACTGGTGACCTTACTTTGGAGAACAGATGCCTAGCAGTTTGCAATAATTTTCCATGGGCCATCACATCAGCATTAAAAATCCAGAGCCTTGACTGTATATCTTTTACTCCGATGTCAGGGAATGAAGGAGGGCAGTTAGAGCTAGAACTTCATTAATGCATAGAGCCAACACAAGGACAGAATTTAACAACTTGTACTCTAGTGGCAGAACTGTATTATTTCTTGTAGGAAGGAGACCAGGAAAGGTTTGATTGGCAGAATTAAATGGGAAGAACTAGAATTTGTCTTGAAAATGTACTCAGTTTGATTCTGTGCAGTCATCTGTAGTGACTGCAACAAGAGCATCACTTTTACATGACTTCTGAAAATTAGTCTAACTAAACATGATAGTACCTCTCCAGATTGTACTGAAGTCCTTCTTCAGTGCTGTTTCAGAGGAGAGATACCACATACTGAGTTTCCAAATCTTTCATGGAATGATCATTGATTTCCTTGCCTCCTTCAACATAGAAAGAAAGAGATGCAGAAGGAAAGGAAGGAAAAAAAAACACAGTGGGGTTTGTCTGTCTCTTTGCCTCTTGTAGCAGGAGGGTCAGGGAGCTAGAACAGAACCACTGTGTTGTCTTGTTTTGGCTAGCAAGTCCTCTAGAGAGGGGGCAGGTCTGGCGTGATGTAAAAGCTGCAAAATAAGGATGCGAACAGCATTTAACACTGGCAGCACACAGCGACAAGGCTCTAAAAAAGTGCTTTTTCTATGATATATCCAGATTCTTAACAACGAAGTAATAATCAGTGGTCATTCACAGTCACTATTTTTTGCATAGATAATGCTCGGATTTCTGAAAGACCACCTTTAAAGTTATTTTAGAGATGCGGATTCTACCTATTTATTTACCTTCTTTTAGGCATTTCTTACCAATTTGCTCTGTAGCATCTGCCACATAGAAGGGCATCATGGTTTATCTGCAGCTCTGAATATATTACTTGTTAACCTTTACAAACACCTAGTGTGACTCATTCCATCTTATCAGAGCAGACGTCAGTGGGAGTAAGCATCACTCAACAGGACAACCAGTTTGTACAAGATATAGGCACATGTGCCAAATGTACCCAGATAAAAGAGTCAGTTAATTTTTCAAGTGTTAAAAAGGAACATGAATATAACAACGCAGTCTGCGATGGGATTTGAGGCATGTGCATTGGTAGTCATACTGAGGGGATCAAGAACGTAACAATAGCCTAAATAATGAATGAGAAAGATCCATTGTAATTGTCACCTTAAGTATCTCTCCTTAAAAAAAAAGCAGCTAGTGCCAGCCCTTTATGATTCTTCCCCCTTTTCCCAGGAACTCCAGTATTGTTAAATCAGCCACTGCAGTTTCCTTGAGCAGAAATTTGTTTGCTGCATTTCTCTAGGCCATGCTTTTGCCATTAAAGGTTGGACCAGATGATCCTTGGGGTTTCTTTAAACCTGTTTTTCTGTGATTCCATGAATGCTAACATCCACAAACTTGGGAAGCACTAAACTTAAGCAGTTTAACTTTCAAGAGTTTGGCCATGCTGCATTCTTTAAACTTGTCATGATCACAGAGAGCAGAATTTCTGAAGATGCACACCTAGCTATGTGGACTGTGCTTTTGACTAATTTTTATTTTGTTGAATTCATACCTCTCTTCAGCCCACCAGCACTCTCACAAAACCAAGTTTTATGTCAACTCATACTAAAATGGGCAAAAGAGCAAATTAACAAATAAAAAATAAATAATCCAAATGATCAGCTGAACCAACTTAACCACAAACAAGCAAGCAATCAAAGTTTGCAATCAAATTTTACCTCAAACCAGGACAGGAAGAATGTTGTCTCTCTTTCTCTCTCAAGTAAAGGTTACTCCACGAGGACAGTTGTCTTCAAATTTCACTTCACAAAAGTACCCTTGGGAAGGTTCCCAAGAGTTTTCTTTCTAAAATGGTTGGAATTGTAAGAGTTGTCTGTTATAAGGCATGGTCATCATGCCAGTTGGTTTTTTTTTAAAAAAAAAGTATATAGATTTTTACTTTAATTGTCTAATTGGAGAAATATAAAATTAAATGGCACACTGTCTCAAAATAAGATCTATAAAGTCATACAAAAAGGCATTTTTGTTGGAAGCATGCCAAATGAGATGTGTTTGGATACAATTATTCCTACATACTACAGTATTTTGTGTTAGTAAAGACTGAAAGAAAACCAAGAACTATTTTCCTTCATAGAATCAGAACAGTTTGGGTTGGAAGGGACTTTAAAGTTCATCTAGTTCTGGTTGGCTTTTGGTCTGCAAGCACACATTGCCAGCGCATGTTGAACCAACCAACATACCCAGCATGCCCAAGTCCTCCTCCTCAGGGCTGCTCTCAATCCATTCTCCACCCAGCCTGTGACTTCCCTGCCCCACGTACAAGACCTTACACTTGGCTTTCTTGAATTTTGTGATGTTCACACAGGCCCACTTCTCAAGCATGTCAGTGTCCCTTTGGAGGGCATCCCTTCCCTCTATCATGTTGGTCGCACTACACAGTTTGATGTTGTCAGCATACTTGCTGAGAGTGCACCCAATCCCACTGTCTATGTCACTGACAAAGATGTTAAACAGCGCTGGTCCCAATGCCAACCCCTGAGGAACTCCAGTGGTCACTGGTTGCCACTTGGACATTGAGTCGTTGACTGCAACTCTTTGAGTCTGACCATCTAGCGAATTCCTTATCCACCGTAAGGTCCATTCATGAAATCCATATCGCTCCAGTTTAGAGGCAAGAATGTCATGTGGGACAGTGTCAAATGCTTTGCACAAGTCCACGTAGATGACATCAGTTGCTTTTCCCTTATCCACCAACACTAGAAGCCCATCAGAAAAGGCCATCAAACTTTTCAGATGTGGTTTGACCTCAGTGAAGCCATTTTGGCTACCACCGATCACCTCTTTATTTTCCATGTGCCTTAGTTTCCAAGAGGGAAACTCCATGACCTTTCTGGGCACAGAGGTGAGACTGATTGTTCTGTAGTTCCCCGGGTCTTCTTTTTTTCCTTTTTTGAAAATGGAGGTTATGTTTCCTGTTCTCCAGTCAGTAGGAACTTCACCAGACCGCCATGAGTTCTCAAGTATGATGTATAGTGGCTTAGCAACTTCATCTGACAATTCCTTCAGGACTTACAGATGCATCTCATTAGATCTTATGGGTTTGTACACCTTTAGGTTCCTTAGATGGTCTCAAACCTGTTCTTCTCCTACAGTGGGAAATTATTCATTCTCCCAGTGACAGAATCATAGAATGGTTTGGGTTGGAAAGGACCCTAAAGATTATCTAGATTTAATTCTTTCTGGACTTTATCTTTCCTAACATGATCCCTGGCTGCTTGGATAATTTCTCTGTATTCCTCCCAGGCTACCTGTCCTTGCTTCTACCCTCTGTAGGCTTCCTTTTAGTGTTTGAGTTTGTTCAGGAGCTCTTTGTTGATCCATGCAGGCCTCCTGATGTTGTTGCCTGAGTTCCTCTTTGTTGGGATGTCTTGAACTTGGAGGAGGTGATCCTGGAATATTAACCAGCTTTCTTGGGCCCCTCTTGCCTCCAGGGCTTTATCCCATGATACTCTACCAAACAGATCCCTGACAAGGCCAAAGTCTGCTCTCCTCTTTTCAGGACCATCATATCACCACGAGATATTAGGAGACGATTAGGCATCTATCTAGGTGGCTGAAGTAGGGGTCTTTGTTACTTATAAAGGCAATGGGACCTAAGAAAGTCAATACGGTACTATAAGTTTAGATTTCTGAATTGACTTTCAATGCCTTAGAAACTCTATAAACAGATTATAGATACCTAAAATAGCAGGTACCTAAATGGCCCAAACAAGGTTGTGTGAATGTTTTCTTGTATTATTAAGGCAAGACTATTTTTGACTATACACAATTGTCAAGCTTTTTTTCTTTTTTAAGTACCTCTCTCCTTGTGTCACATTGCTGATCCCGAGGATTTTTCATGTATGACAGATGTTATATTACCTCAATGTTATATCTTAGTTTTGTTTTAGCCTCTTTATTTGTGTAAAGAAAAATCTACCTCCCTCTGAACAAAGGTAGCTCTGAGCATGACATATAAATCACTTAAAATATTGCATCAAATAAATGGAGCCTTTAAGACTAGAAGAGACCTTTGCAATCCATATCTTACATGGGGTTTTTTTGCATTCAAAAATTTTAAATAATGAAGTTGTCATAGATTGGATTACCTTGATAATGATGTATCTGATTCTGACATAAAATGTCAGGTTGCAGCACATACTTAAAGTTACTTTGTGCTTTGTATTCTGACACGGTATGACTCATATAGCTTGACTTGATATGTCTTAAACTGACACTTTGCCATAGATATGCAAATGGTCCCATTTTCTGAAAAGAGCAATTAAAATACTCTTGATAAACCAAGAGTTCTAGAGAAAAATACTGCTATTTTTCCACTTAGTCAGGATATAAATAGTATTATACAGAATTTGCTAGCACACTTTATAATTTCTTTAAATGTACAGAGGTAGCTGTGCAGCAACAATTAAGTGATACTGTTCTGAAAACAATATAAAACAGTATAAAACTGTAAACATGCTGGTAAAAAGTAATGCTACTTGATCACACACTTTACACTTATTTTTTTAAGATATAGCACACGTGTAAGCATAAAACTATAAAAAATACAATATGTTGTATTTGCTTCTCAATATCCACATTTTTCATGTGCTTCTTGGTTTCTGATGTACATACAGGAACAGCTAGGCTCAGATATTGTTTATCCTTATCAAGATCAAAACCATGTTATTAAATATCTTCTATACTTTGCCTAATTTAAATTATAGTCTAAGACATATGTATGGTTTAAAACTAACATAGTAAAGTCCATAACTATATAAGTTTATAAATTATAATTGCTGTATTTATTGCTACAGACATAAGAGACTAACTACTGTTTGTTGCAAGGCCTAACTTTCATTTGTCTTGACCTCATAGGACAAATAGGGAGTAACTTTGAATCATCAGAATGGGATCCAAAATATTTATTACGCCCTAAAGAAAGTCACTTAAGGCTCTAGTCAGTTGCTCATATTTTCACTTTTCAGTGAACATAAGTGAGTACTGTTTGAGGTACACTAGGGTAACTTAAGCATTCAGGTGTTGGCAGATATGAGACCGGTGTGAAATCTATGATCTGCTGGAGTAGCAGCTGGGTCCCAGATGGGATGCTCTAAAGTATCTCTGACAGCACGAGACATCTACATATGAGCAAGTGAATTCAGTTCTTAAATCAGGGTACCACATGCAGCTGTCAGTGACTATTCAGTAAGAAAATAAAAGGTAAGGGGGTAAATTTAAGGGAAATATTTTAATTTCTGCTTTGCCCACAAGCTCTGTCAGATGAGCAAGGAGGCAGCATCCAGGCACAAGAATGCTTGTGTTTATCTACGTCTTGGCTATTTGATTTTTGAGTTTCTCTTCCTTTTTCCTCTTCCATCTCTGCATTCCTGTTCCCATTCAAAGATAGCTTGAGTATCAGTCCATATAAGAGTGATTGTGAGTTTGATTTCAGTGGCTGGAGGAAGATGTGGGGGCAGGTGCCCTAGGTGCTCTGACAGGTTTTCTAGATGCATCCTCAGTCTACTTAGGACCTACAGCTCTGTAGTTACCTCTTTCATAGCAAAGAAATCTCAGTACTCTCAGGTCAGCTCTGCATGAGAAAGGAGTCATGGTGTGAATTCATATTCTGGAGTTTTGTAACTATATTACTGTCAATTTGCTTTCTGTAGTACAACTACTGAAGAAGAGATCCAGAGCTCATACTGTGCTACTCAAAGCATGTTTCAAGTGCCTACGTGCTCTCTCAGTCTAGCAAGACTATAACTGCTATTTGTTTTATACCTGAGATACTTTTTTCTTCCTCCTACAAGATCCTAATATGTGTAAATTGAGGAATTTTTAATTCACCCCCATTGTGGGTGCTGCACATCCTCATCATGTGGCACTGTTATTAATGGGCAAAGTAATTATTTTTAAGCTAAACTTCCAGGGGGGCAAATCCATTAAACTGTCTCACACACATTGATAAAATTTGCTCTACTACTACAGTTATGTTACAATTTTTTATCAATAAAAAAAATTTCTGCGTTAATATATTTTTATATGATGTGCTTTTTAAAACCTTTAGTCAGAAGTTGGTAGACAAGCATTTATTTTTCTTATTGAAGAGCAACAAACCTCATACATTTTATGTCCAAAATATTCTCTCCTATCTACTGACTGACACAGTGGTCTAAACTCTATGTCCCACCAACTGAAGATGATATGATATGATATGATATGATATGATATGATATGATATGATATGATATGATATGATATGATATGATATGATATGATATGCAATGCAGCAGGAAATGCAAATACATTTAGTCAGAGAACAAACAGAAAAAAAAAGAGAAGAGAAAAATCTGCAGACTACCAGCTAGGTCATACCAGTTTTGAACATGAAGTACGATGTCGCTCTTGGTATTTGAAGATCATCATCTACAGTTGGATAGGTTTCTACTTCAAGTATTTTAGGACTGACAAAGTACTAGCAATGATGAACCTGACGCTGTAGTCCAGTGAATATTCCTGTGTCCTATCCCCTGATTATTACTGAAAGGCAAAGTTTGCTCTGTAATGAGAAAAGCTCTCAAACTAAAGATTTCTGTTGTCAGCTAAGTAGTCTAACAACTAGGCAAGAAGTAGAGGACTGATGTCCCAATAAAGAAATGGAAAACAAGGTGTTATCCTGTATCTTGTGGTTGAAAAATGCTCTTGCAAAGGCAAAAATACATATTTGAGGCTACTGAAGTTCAGGTGGGTATGCTAGGTTGTTTGCTTTCTTTTCAGATTGTTTATATAAAATACAGGCATTATTATCTGAGTT
Organism: Rhinoptilus africanus; assembly: GCA_013400135.1. Classification (NCBI taxonomy): domain Eukaryota; kingdom Metazoa; phylum Chordata; class Aves; order Charadriiformes; family Glareolidae; genus Rhinoptilus; species Rhinoptilus africanus. The sequence continues at coordinate 104,043 of VXBO01014309.1, forward strand.
TTTCAATGGAAGAAAGTCCAGCTGCTGTGTTTTACAGTTGATTTGTGTTACATGTTCAGTGTGGGTTTTGTGGGTACTCTTTTTGTTTGGTTTTTTTGGTGAAATATGGAAATAAGATTTTGTGGCAATTGTCTAGGAAACTGAAATTTGTTTTCTGCAACTAGGTAAGGTATGTTTATAAAATCCATTATCTGGAAAAACGGATTAAATCTCTGTGTTTAGACAATATGAGACCTCTAAAGTAAGTAGAGAGAAAACTGTGGCTGAATATTTGTGGCAGATTTTATCAGTATCTTATTTATCTTTTTTTTTTTTTTTTAAATAAGCTCAATAAAAAATCTCTGTTACATGGATCAGTCTAAGTTTAATGGGTCAGAGTTTCAAGTTTAGCTCTCATTATGTCACTTCTCATTGACATTATGTGTATAAATCTCAGTGCCTTGGCATGGCTTTATATAACTATGTCATATGTATCAGATATCCCCAATTTTATGGAGTCTAAATATAGTACAGTATTATGAAAAAGTTTTGAATTTTTTCACTTCAATCTTTATTATCAACAGAATTGCTCAGTCAAAACTAAGATCACAGAATCTTTTGTTTATAAAAAATATATTTTGTTTTATACTAACCTTCCTATTTGAAGTTTTTCTTGTATTTTGCCAATGCAACTTTGCAGCTGTGGATGTTGAGCATAATCCTACTTTTACTAAAGTGAATATAATTTTGTGTTAAATACAGACAGATCATACTAGTATTGAAAATCCTGTGAAAATTGAGTTTTTGTCCTTGTTTTATTGGCATCGCTCTGAATTTACAACTGTATTACAGGGCAATGTTTTCATCTCATTGAAGAAGGATCATATGTGTTACCAGAGAGCTTGTGTAAGAAGCACTCCTCCAATGGATGATGCACACAAGAGATGGTGAGGTGTCTTGGTGCTCTCAGCGCAGCCACTGTTGTGGGCTCTCCAGTGAGTTGCAGCTCCTGTGACGGTGGAGCTCCTTTTCTTTTGCAGGTGAAGGAACAAGGACAGTTAGGGTTTGTTTTCACTCTGGTGTAGGTGTCCCAGACAGCTCAGATGCCAGAACAGGTAGGGAAACAACCTCTGCTTGGTTAATGCCTAGCTCCATTATTCTCTGGCCTGGAGCAAGGTGAAATTAAGGATTACCTTATTATTCCTTGAATTGAAGTTCAGTTTCTGGTCGGATAAAATTCAGAGTACAATAGCCGTAACGTAGACCTTTATCAAGGCAATTTATTAATTTACAGACTTTCAGAGAGTGCAATAAGTCAGAATTTTCAACAGAGAATAAATCTGTTTTCAAAGCATTTGGATTCTGTTATCAAAAATGAAAAGTGGATGCACTTCACATTATATTAGAAGATAAAACAAAAATAAAAATAAAATTAAAAATAATTTAAAAGTAAGTCAACAGAAACAAGGGAATTTTACCATCAGTTTAAATACTTGCCTTTAAAATAATGATAGTGAAGCATCCAACAACCTTTCATCTGCTGAAATCGAGACTAAAAAATAGTTTAAAAAACCCCACACAAAGCATGTATTTCCCAAAATAGGCTGCAAAATATACACTTTTAGATGAAATAAGCTCACACAAATGCCCATGAACCTTGTATATTCGTATCTGTGTAGCTGATATTTTGAAGAGTAACAGAAGAGTCGCAGCTCAACAAGATGGCACACTGTACTTCTATTCTGTGAAAAGTGATGTGCTATATTTATATTGTAATATAAAAATATATTATTTAACAGCATTTTTTATTGTAAATTAACATAAACATATTACTTGAAACATGTGTTGACTAATACAAAGTTAATACCAATAAAGTGAATGTAGTAAGTGGTTCTTATATGAAGGCATCTCTGAAAACATGGCTTTATTAAAGAAACATCCTAATTTAAAAATGAGAAACTCTAACATAAGCTTCAAGTAGGACAAACTGTTCTTAGACTAGGAATAATCCATAACAGATTGAACATTCTAAAAAAAAATTGCAAATGCACAACACTAATTATCTTACAGATATAATATGAGAAACTCTAAGATATGTATTAAAAAAGAGGAAAGATTGAAATAGATTGGTTGCTATAAAATTAAAACTAAATTATTCCAACAGGAAAAAAAATGTATAGGTCTAGATTGTGAGTCATTCAAAAGAATTTGGAGATATATTTAATTATTTTATCCAGGTACATTTATAGCTGAGCCCAAAAGCTTGCAGCATACTTCTGGAACAAAACCACTAAAGCTTAAAGCTGCAGATGCAGATGCTTCATGTATCTGCAATGCTAGAGAACTGGTAAAATGCATAATGGTATCTGTACCCAGGAAATATAAACTGCTTTGAATAGACTTAAGGTTTAGTAAGACATCCACAGATTACTGTCAGAACGGTTAGTGTTCTTTACCTGAAAAGCATCATGTTTTGGGTTGAAGCAGAAATATAACTGTGTGGTGTGGGGTTGTGGTTTTTTTCCTACTGGGATTGAAAAGAGAAATAAAATTATGCTTGTGAGCACTCATGTTTTACTGAGGAAAGCTAACTTCAAAATAACAGTCAATAAATTGTTTGTGCCTATCCATATCTAGTAGGACACAAAGGAGTCTATTTCAAAGGCAAAAAATGAGAAACAGCTATTGTCATTTTGATGAAGTCTGCAATGTATTGTCTGTTCCTGGAAAGCTTGTCATACCTACTGAATTTTTAACTGTACTGATACAGAAATATTAAAAGATTAATTTCAATAGAGACTAGATGAGTGAAAGCAAATGTAAGAGATCATAGAAAGACAATTTTGTAAATACTAGATTTAACGAGAAAGGCAAACATCTGTCTTTGGTACTTGAATAACTGAAGGCAAAGAAAGTCTTTGACTGTAGAACAGGAATCTCTGAAAAAAGTTCTGTAAGATTTCACTGATAGTTTGAAAACTATCGGAAACTACTGCTGTGATCTTTGGACCACAGTAAAGTTACAGTGGAGTCCACCAACATTCAAACTGCTGAACAAGTATGTATTTTCCCCCATAATTTCTGTTAGAATGTGCAAAACAATTGGAAAATAAAAGGGATATAATGGGTTAGTATAATAAGGATACAATATAAACAATAAGGGCCCAATATTGTTTTTTTATGGAAGAGGACATGATGGATGCATGGTCAAGATTTCATTTGATTTTTTATTTAAATCTTTCCTTTCCCCTTGCCTTGCCTTGCCTTGCCTTGCCTTGCCTTGCCTTGCCTTGCCTTGCCTTGCCTTGCCTTGCCTTCCCTTCCCTTCCCTTGCCTTGCCTTGCCTTGCCTTGCCTTCCCTTGCCTTCCCTTGCTTTCCCTTCCCATCCCTTCCCCTCCCTTTCCTTTCCTTTGCATATTTCCTACCAAATCCTCCAACCTGCTGGTACCAAAATACCTCTGAGGACAAAACTATGCAGGAAATGATATTCTAAAGTGCTTACGATAGCTGCTTTATTTATTTTTCTTTTCTTTCTTCTTCTTTTTTTTTTTTTTTCCAATGGAAGCTCCAAAGGATAGGATCTATTACTTACAGATATTTGTTAGAAAAGTAACGTAGCCCAAAAGGAATGGAATTGAACACATTTCAGCCCACTAAGGATATCCACCATAGAGGTGAATCATAAAGCATAATGGTAACTAAACTCTCTGTAATGGCTACAGAAGTTTCTTCCACTTGATAGTTTCTTAAAATTTGATGTTATGAATAACTAAAAGATTATCCAATGAATCCTTGTACTGTATATGAGATAACTTTGCATCAGAAAGCAGAATAATTACCTGAAAAGAGAGAACAGCTCAACATCTAATCTGAAGAGAACTTTCTTGTAAGTGATCTAGAAGAAAAAAATCAGCAAATGCTACAGAAAAACAAAATAAGAAGTTTCAGAAAGTTGAAAACTTACAAAAGTAAGCTGACATGGAAGAAAGATAATGAGAAACTAAATGGTGCATTATGACCTCTTAATGATCTGTAAATAAAAAGAAAGAAAAGATTAAGAAAGAGTAACACAGCTGGGGGTGGGGTGGGTGAGACTTTTGCAAAGTCTTGCAAAAGCCAAAACCATAAAAAACAATGAAAGGCAAAAATGCACAATACAATGGTAAAGTGAAAAGTTGGTACTAAGTAGACAGGTAGCATTTTGGCAGAAAAGAACTGGGTGTTTCAATGGACTGCAAATACTGTAAATTAGCAGTGTTATTTATGCTTCTGCCCAAATAAATCAGGAATAATTCCTTTATAGGGGAAAAATCTGCAGTGCATTACAAAAGTGCATAATGGTACTATTGCAGCTGTGATAATCTAAATTATATTCATGGGGCTAATAAAACATTCTACCTTTCTCTACAACCTCTGCTTCATTAAGTGGAATAATGCATGTAAGACATAGAAGGTAATTATGATGCTTTGTTTGGCATGGGAGACATCTGGCATAATGCCTCTAGGATTGGGCAGTGGACGTGAAAAAAAAAGACTAATAGTTTAGAGGACAGCAATACAAATTATTAGGGATGTGAAAGAAAAATATCAAGGGAAAGGAGAAACTGAGGCAGCATAGTGATACTGGGCTTGAAATGTTAAGTAAAATGCAGAGGAAAGGAGCGGGTGATTAAGTATACTTCATATCTACTAACTGTAGAACATGAAATAATATGCTTATTTTGCAACCAAATTAGTGAATTGTTTTGTTTTAATATTGTCATGAATTTATCAAGTAAATTGATGACTATCTTGGGAGATTGTAGGGTCTCAAAGCTAAGAGAGTTTTCAGGATAGGAGTCAGAGGTGGGATAATGGATCTTCAAGCTAAGACGTCAGGCATCACAGGAAATGACAGCATTTTCCTTGGAGCATGACTGTTCGTTAGGCATCCTGTGGGTTTATGATGTCTCTCTGTCATCACAGTGTAATTCCAGAAAGCTCCTGTGGTTGCCATAGCATCCGACAGCTGACTTATCACCTGTGTCAACCGTTCACAGCGTCTGCTGGCTGTGCAGTTTTGGTGGGTTAACTGTGGCTGGCTGCCAGATGCCTCCCTAGCTGCTCTCTCATTCCCCCTCCTCAAACAGGACAGGAGGAGAAAATAACATGGAAAAGCTCCATAAAGACAGAGAGATCACTTGACAATTACTGTCATGGGGAAAGCCTACTTGACTTGGGGAAATTTAATTTATTGCCAATTCAAATAGATTTCAATGATGAGAAACAGACAAAAATCTAAACACCTTCTCCCCAGCTCTCCATTCCTAGGCTCAACTTCACTCTTGTTGCTGACTCCTCCCTCCATGATGAAGCATGGGGGTTGTGACCAGTTCATAATAGCTCCTCTTTGCTACTTCTTCCTCGTCACTCTTTTCCCCTGCTCCAGCATGGNGACAGTCCTGGACTGTAATAATTTGCCAGTTTTGTAGTATCTTAATAACAGTATAGCTGCAGGTCATCAGTAACGTGTATCAATCTACAATAATAGAGGCTAAATTAGAGTGCCAGTACCTCCTGGAGAGGAATAAGAGTTGATTGATTTGTGGTAAGGGGATAGGGACTCTAAATTACAACTGTGAAGGTACATCTCTGTAAGTTTTGTTGCTGCGTCTCTAAAGAGTTAATTAATACCACTAAAACATTTCCTTTTGTTAGTGTATTAACTATATTTGTTCTCATCGCATATCTGTCCAGTTCTCCACGAGCAGTTCAGCAAATCTATGCTCTTCATCAGAAAAGTCTGTCTCAATCAGTCAATCCATACATCAGATAAACCTTTTAACTTAAATTATTGATCTATTTTACACAATCAGAAAAAATGAAACTGAAGGTTATTTTCTGTTGGACAGGTATGGAAATCTGAGAAGATGTTTCAGATGTTTAGGGAAACAAATTTTGGATTTTTCACCAGAACATTTCAGTTCCTGATTGTGATATTCCTGCAAGATCTGTGTTAGGTTTTCAGGTAAAGAACACTACTTTCTGAAAACTTTGGTTTTGTAGATGATTTAGTAAATACAGTTAAATATTATTGCCCATGTTGTTTTCTACTGTCCACATATATGCATGTCCATATGAGGAAGTATATTATCCCTATAGGTGTGTACATAGCCATGAATAACTCTTCTTTTAGCTGACTTTCCCTACAATTATGTAAAATTTAAGTTTGAGAAAGATGTTTAGGCCTTCACCAAAACACAAAAGGGAGTAAGCCTGCCACAAGTCCTATGCTAAAATCATAACACATTCTGAATTTATTCTTTCTACATTTTAAGATTTTGTATCAATTTTTCTTGTGTAAAGCAAATGCTACAGTGCTTTTTGAGTCAGGTAAAACATGGAATAGAATTTGTTATTTGATGATCATTAAAAAAAGACAGAAGACTTTCTAAATTACCTTTTAAGACTGGATTTCATGTTGCGGAAAATTCGAAGTTCTCTGCATGTAAAGGTTCCTCTAGGCACGGTTTACTGCTAGGACTGAATGATGAATCAAATGATAATATCTGAAGAGCACGTTAGAACGAACTAGAATAGACAGGTAAGTACATGTAAGAAAATGGCAATCTTATTACATGATATTTTTTTAAAATACAAACTATATATACATACAGAGATAAAATGTCAGGCTAATGCCCCTGTTCTAAGAAAAAAAGTTAAACGATTTACTGAGTGAGAATGATGCAATAATTAGCTTAAACAGCTTTAAATAAAAAGAATGATATGCTGTATATTTTTGACAATCAAAATATGGTTTTATGTGTTTCCCTGTAATGTATATGCTTTTATACTGAGTAATATTTTCTATATGAAGTGTATAATTCCCGAAAAGAAAAGAGAAATTAAAAATTAAGCTTAAAATGAAGCATTCCTTTTGGCTCACTTGTTGTTTTTGTAAATGGACACAGTCTTAAAAAAAGGTAATGTCTTGATCAGTTCTTTAGAACATATAGATTTGGATTCCTCCATATTCTTTTCTTTTTTTTTCCACTAAAAATGTTATTCAAGCAACACTTAAAAATCCTTTATCTATTCAGCGTTTAGGGTACTCGGTAAAATTCTTTTATGTGGAGAATTTGTGACGTGAGAATTTCAGCTATTTTAAAACCCATTCTCCTAAAAAACTTTCCTATATATTGGCACTACAGGGAAAAGTATCACTTTGGATCACAGCACCCAGCTATTAATTCTTACACTCTATTACACTGCAGATGGTTTAAGGTGAAGGTCTCAATTCTCTGCTGCAATGAGTCACTTAGTAGGTTAAACAAACAAATCTCTATAGTAAACAGCTTCTCTGCTTCTGAAAGAACAAAAGCTTTTCCTCCTTTTTCTCTATATCAGTGTTACAATTTCTCATTCTAAATACTCAACTGATAAAACATTTTACTTCATTAGTCAGTTATGTTCCTACAGAGCTCTCCTTGTATTGTTATTGCTTGATTTCACAAGTCCTTTTCTGAAGAGGCATGAACAGGAGAAGTTGCTAGGGAAGGAGTGAGAACAGCCTCTATATTTAGTCTCACAGTCTCTTGGAGCTGCTTTAAACAACAGCAGATTTAGTGGCCATCATGACAGGCATTTTTCATCCATGTTTGTCCTATACTCACTGTGTCCTATACTCACCCTTCTTCTCGGATATGCTTATTATGTGTGGTGCAGAGCCAGGAGCATGGCAACGGTCATGGACACATCCTACATGACTGGTCCAGATTTTCAACAATGGTTTGCTTGGAAAACACAATGTTTCTCAACGATAAAGCAGAGATAATAGGTTTAGAGCCATTTGCGTGTCTGAGTAGCTGCTTACTTTGTAAACTTTCCTAATTTGCACCCTTCAATCTACATTGCAGCTATAGGGCCATCTTCAAAACTATTTTGAAAGATGAGTTATGAGGTTAAAGACCAGCTAGTGATATTCCTTTTGTAGTCTTATATTCTCCCGTCATGTGGTTGCAGAGGGTGAACAGTCAGTTATCTGTTGCATGTCACAAAGGAAGTGTGGAAAATATTTATGAACTCAACATTTTTAACTAAAACCCAGAACTTTCTGAGATTTGTTAATATCTTCTTGTCTATAATGCAACTCTACTTTTGTAATCTTATTTTCTAATGTTGCACAAGGATGCAGAATTATGACCCTATTAGACAAGAATCTGAACACCTCTCTCAAGGTTAAGGGAAACTGAATGAAATTAATATCGCTGAAATAATGCTTAGTATTTTTTATAAACCTTTGAATTGTTTTTTTTTTTTGTAAGGGAACAACCTTTTCAAAGTACTTTGTCATACACGCCAGCTTGTGATGGCTTCTGGGATAACAGTGTATTTGATGTATAGAGTATACTAACAAGTTATATTTGTTCTTTTTTTCACCAGCTTTTTTCTTTTTAAAGCTGCTTGAGAGCCCACACTGCTAGAAATGTGTGTATTATAAGCTAAGTTCCACTTTTTTGATTAAACAAATAGTTCCATCCATTTCACTAGCACAGTTACTGAAGTATAGCACAATGTAATGAAAGCACAAAGTTTGCGCTGATTTGTACTATATTTACACTTCCTATTTTGATTATAATTTTCTATTATTTCCAGGAGATATTGCAAGCAGTATAAATTGAAAATTAGTCATTCAGGTTATCAAACATGTCATTCTCCCATCTTTGTACCCTTTTTCTTTCTTTTCTGAATTCTTTTCACTTTAATTTGGCAGCACAGCTCATATGTCATTCTATTATGGATTTAATTTAATGGCAATTCATAAGGAGTGAAAAATATTGTCATCTGAAATTTGTATTCAGGAAATATTTTATTGTCATTGAGCATAAGGAATCAAATTTATGCAAATTCTGAGCCCTTACAGATGAAGGGCTTACTATCAGTTGATCAAGTGCCTGTCTTTGAGGAGCTTCCTGAAGTTTCAGCTCTGAGGGTAATTCACAAATGAGCAGTTCCAAAAGTTAACATATTTAGAAACAGATTAAATTAAAAATTGGATACTGTTAATATATTTAAGAGATCAATACATTATTATTGTAGTCATACAGGAGATCTTTACATTAAAATACCTGAACCTGAGTATTTTTCCTGTAATAAAATAGTAATTTCATGAGCAGCAGGAATATTTCTGTGGTTGACAAAGGAAACATAAGAATAAATTAATATAATAAAGCCTGGTTTTGCTTGAAACTGGCCTTGACTCAGAGGACCAAAACCTGAGCTAAAGCATATACATGTATTTTTTAAAACCTTTATGAAGGCAACTTAATGTTGCATCTGCCCGTCTGATGTTGGGCCCTGATAAGTAAGCAAAGAAAGAAAAAAGTAGAACTGACTTTCAGTGTGAAATAAGAATGACAATAAACCCAATAGTAGTTGCATAAAACCATCAAATAAATGTGTATAAGAACAAAACAAAGCGAGTAACACCCTTATGACTAGAAAAAAAAATCCTGAAGTGGTAATAGGGGGAGAAGGTCATACTATGAGAGGAATGAAGAAGTGTGGATGGTACTCATGGCTGATTGGAGGCAAATGATACTAGTGATATAACCCAATATGGCTTTTTCAGTCAGTTTTTGATGAAATGAGATACATGAATTTCCACTTAAATAGGGTAAAGTAAGTGAAGGCCATTTGCAGTGATAGTATAAAATGTGTAAAATAGATATTTATTCTATATTTTTAACATAATTTTCCTCACCTCAACACAAAACTGTGTTTTGTGTTTTAACAAAATTTTAACACCCCTAACTCCTACTAATATACTGAGGAAAGGAAGAACTAATGACCTGATAAAACAACTTTGAGAGCACATATATGCATGTGTCTGTGTAACTCCTATTAATATATTGAGGAAAGATAAAACCTATGACCCCATGAAGCAACTCTGTGAGCACATATGTGCATGTGTCTGTGTAATAGACAGAATGGACATGGAGGGAAAACAATAAAAATAGTATTTTATAAAGAAATAGTATTTCTTTACTGGTAAATAGCATCTAAAAATATGAGTTGAAAGCCAGGTTGGGCTTGTCTTTCTTCATCTTTAAACTTAAAATCTAGTCTGCGTAACATTTCTTAACTATTAATTGCAATAAATTTCAGGTGTTATCAATAAATAAGTTGTACAAGAATTAAAATATATTTATGGGATACTTTGCTTATTTTGATGGCAAACATGTATATGCATTATTTCAATTTACACTACCCTCTTTTTTTTTTTAATTTGTCATGAAGAAAAACAAATATTGCACTTACAAAGCATTCCATCTCTCTCTTATTTTCATCTTGACTTCCTCTTTTTGCTTGAAGGTTCCTTACAAGTGCAAAAATCAAACCTCTTGTGCAAGAATAATATGATAAAATACTTGAATTGCTTTTTATATGGTCAAAAATAGCTAGAAACACTGAACCTTTGAAAGCATTTCTACAGAGGAAAAAGCAGAAACTTCACCATATTTTGAGAAATACAGAGTTAGATACTCTGCATAACATATGTTCACTAGTATTTTGGCTTCTTCAAAAGACAGAATGCCTATAATATATTACTTTTTGTTAAAAAAAGAAAAGGTGACAGATGCAAATTACTATAAATTACTATCTAGAAAATTTGTACAGAAGGATTTTGTTTAAGAGTTTATCTTCTATCAGAATTAAAAGGAAAGAAAGAGAGAGAGAGGGAGAACCATATGGGAGCCAGTAAGTCACTAAGCTACTGAACAAAGAAATCTAGTTCCCTTCCATTTTAAATTTCTTCCATGCATGAGTTTATCACTCCTGTTTGGTTTTCAGAAATATCCATTTTATTTACTAGAGATCTGGTCCACTTCTCAAACCAGTACAAAATGTGCCACACAGAAAGGCAATATTTTCTAAGTTATTTAGAATTGAACTCCTTGAATCTCTGAAAATATTTTTGTTTTGTTATCTCTTCAATAGAAGCATTTCTTGGACCTAACCAATCTCATAAACAGCAGATTTAGGACCTGATTAGATTCCCATTAAGTGTCAACATAATTTTGATATTTCAGATGAGAGCAGGACTAGATCTGCAATCCTGTATTAATCATGATTTCAAGGTCTTAAGAAACACCTTGCATTGAATAGTATTGAGATCAGCATTTTGAAATCACAATTTCATAGTTATCTGAACTTATAAATCTTAAAAAAAGATAAAGCCTTTAAGAGACAGCCCAAAGTACCAAATGTAGAATACATTGAGGAGGGAAAAACTCCACAGTTTTGCATTTTGGCATTTATGTATTTATATGTTACTTTCTCAAAGCCTCTGAAAATAGGGCATGCATTTTTGTAATCATAAATGTCTACTTATGTTTTCATAAACATCTTAAATAGGGAAATGGTTAGCAAACTACTACACCACCTAGACATACACGTTTATGAGGCCAGATAAGATACACGAAAGCATACCAAGGGAGATGGCAGAATTGCTCACCAAGCCACTTTCCATCATTTAACAGCCATCCTGGCTGACCAGGAAGGACCCAGTTGGCTAGAGGTTAGCAAATGTGACACTCGTGCACAGAAGAGCTGGAATGAGGATCTGGGGAACTCCAGGCCTGTTAGTCCAACCTCAGTGATCAGGAATGTTGTGATCATCTTGAGTGCCATAACATGGCACATACAGGAAAATCAGGTGATCAGGTCCAGCCAGCGTAGGTTTATGAAAGGCAAGTCCTGCTTGACTAACCTGATCTCCTTCTATGACAAGGTGACTAGCTTAGTGGATGAGGGAAAGGCTGTGGATATTGATTATCTAGACTTTAGAGAAGCCTTTGACATGGTTTCCCTCAGCATTCTCCTGAAGATACTGGCTGCTCATGGCTTGAATGGGTGTACTCTTCATTGAGTAAAAAACTGGCTGGGCATCCAGGCCCAAAGAGTTGTGGTGAATGTAGTTAAATCCAGTTGGCAGCTGGTCACAAGTGCTGTTCCCCACGGCTTAGTACTGGGACCTGTTCTCTTTAATATCTTTACCAATGATCTGGCTGAGGGGATTGAGTGCACCCTCAGTAAGTTTGCAGACACCACCAAGTTGGGTGAGAGTGTTTATCTGCTTGAGGATATTAGGAAAAATTTCTTAACTGAAAGGGTCCAATTCAAGCATTGGAACAGGCTGCCCAGGGAAGTGGTTGAGGCATCATCCCTGCAGGTATTTTAAAATGTGTAGTTGTGGCTCTTAGAGACATGGGTCAGTGGTGGACTTGACAGTGTTAGGTTAATGATTGGGCTTGATGATCTTAAAAGATCTTTTATAACCTAAAAAAAAAACCCAAACAAAAAAGAAAATCCCTTAAATTCACGTCAGCTAATGGCATTGCCTTTATTGTCTTTATCTGCAAATGTCTTGAATGTGACAGCGGTGTTCAATCTGAGATTTTTAGGAGCACAAAATTGTTTAAAATATATTACTAGCATACAATTTTACTCCAAAATTGCAAAGAATATGCTCTACTGCCATACCAAGGTAACTTTACAAACACACCCATAATATAAGCTATTGGTGAGGTCAGTGCAATGAGAAAAGTATACTTCTTTTAGGCCCAGAAGTTTTTTACTTGCAGTGCCCAGGCTAAACCTGGGCTTGGGCAGCTCTTTGTTCACTTTTCTGACATTGTGTTCTCTTGGTATTGAAACACTTCTTCACAAGCCAAATGACTGTTGCTCCTTGGGATTTAGAAGTACAATTATAGTGTGAGGAAAGCAAACACTGTTTCAATTACAGTCATTACTGAAATATGGCGGTGGGGGTGTGTGTGTTGCAGTGCTGTTATAATTAAAATTTTGCCATTTAGCTTTGTTATTCCTTGTTATCAGAGGATTATAACTCTACAGTGAACACTGAGAAATTTCTGAACAAGCTTTCTTTTGATTCCTAAACAATTTTATTTTCAAGTAAACAAAAGTATACCCACTCAGTTGTTTGAGGTAAAATGGCTTGTAAAAAGACACTTGGGACTTTTTGAAGAAAGAAAGAGGGAAAGGCAATGGCCCCTTCATATTAAAACTTTGGAAAATAGCTGGAAAAATTATTTTAAGTATAATCTGCTCCTTTTTTGGGACAAAACCCATCACATTCTGACTAAAACAATGCGAGGTATAGTTTAATATTATTGATCCTATCTCCACCACAAAGATTTTTGAAGATGGATACCACATGTGAGATAGGGTGCAATGGAAGTTTGCGCAGCTTATGCCATCTCTGGACTATGGATGGTCAGTCCTCTTGGAGAAGTTCAACCTTCCAGACTGGAAAGGGGATTCCCGGAAAGAGGCCAAAAGGAGTGCCTCAGTGCTCCAACTGATAAATACTAAAGTGTTGATTGTATTGCTGTGATAAAAAAATTAAGAGTGCAATCATTAGTGTAATAAAGTTATAGGACCCATAAAGTTGGTGTAACTACTGTGGGTTTGTTCTACTATCACTGAAAGCAGAGCATGCTCCTTTACTCTTTCTGTTTTTTTCTTTAAGTGATAAACCTTAAATTACTCCTTAGATTATAGGTGGCTTTATTTGTTTACTTGATATATTTAATCAGGTTAAGGAATATTTTGGTAACAAGTTAAGTGATGAATTCATTTTATATTCATAGCAATAGAACCGATCTGACTGAACAAATTTTGTGTTAAGGTTGATCCCACATGTATCTCTTTAGGTGTTCTGCATTAATCAAACATTAATTAGGAGTTAGTAGACACTTATTTTTTTGATAACATTGTTTTGGGATTTCAGACTGCAGTCATCCTTGGGGTCACTTTGGACCAAGCATACAGCACAACCAGAGATCAGTGTAACTCTTACTGTTATCAGCTACTATGGCAATATCTATCAATATGACGAAGACCGACTAAACATGAGATTTTCCTTGTTAAACAGTTTAGACAGAGACTGAAAGCCTACAGAGAAGTGGAGGTACCTATGTGGTACATACTGGTGTTCTAAGTCCAAAATTTAGATTTTTAAAATCATCACTCAGATGCTCTCTAGACCCAATGGTTACGTGCCATCCTCTTTTCCTGAGAAGGGGGAGTTTTTATGGCACTTAACTATATGCTCCTAAGCTTATGCCAAACTGAACAGCTAGATGCTAAATTTTGAGCATCAGTGTGTTTATCTCTACCCTGTCCACAAAGCAGGCTTCCCACTGCCTAGCCTGCCTGTGAGGCAGGGGCTGGGATTCCTGCCTCTGTCTGCCAGCTGGCTGTTCTAAAGAAATGAGAAATAATTCACACTTGCTCTCTTTCTGAGGCTGAAAGATTATTTAATTACTTCATACAAAGTGGATCACATTCAGTGGAAAAAATTAAAAGTATATTGATGATTCAGTCAAATATGTGCCTGAACCTTGTATATATATCTTGAGTTAGTTTTTTATTGGTCTGGGTATGAGATATAGTCCTGCCTGGTAGCAAAGAACTCATCATGAGATAATTACCTAAAAACCAAACTGGAGTGCCACCAAAAGTCTGCCAAATTTCATTTTACTATGCTGTATTGATACTAATTTGTATCTGGATTAGCTGATTGAAAGTTAGCTCAGGCGCCTCTGTAGAGAATATTGAAACAGAATTATTTCATGGGAATCAGAACAGGTAGAGCCAAAACTGGGCAAGAAATACCCTTTCTCATCCATATTTTCTGCAGGTTAACAGCTCTATGTTTAGTAAATTAATTTTTATGGATCACAGTTTTAAATGCCATCATACAGAGTGCTTGGTTGTAAACTAATAACTCAATTGTTACTACTTTGGCTATGCTTTATATATATGTACATATACTTCAAGATTACTCTAGAAGTTATGCCAGCAAACCAAAAAATCTTAAAATCTTTGTAAATCTGTTAATGTTTGTTCAGCACTTTAGGAAAAGGCAGAAATAGAGCAGGTTGTGAAAAGTTCCTGTTCAGTACCCAATACAACTGAACAATTTCCTTCCGCAGCGTAATAATTGACTATGCCAGTTTACTATGCATTTTAAATTCTGAAATATCCTAGCAGTGGAAGCTTTGATTTGATTTTCCATTATTGTTTCCTTCTAGAAATTATAATTAGATGCCTCTCTAGAGGCAGAAGAGCTAAAATACATTTGACTTGGTTGATGAGATATAAACCCACTTCAAATATGGAAATAATATGCTATGATATTCATCAGAAAGAAACCCATCCTAATATGCTGGTTTTTACATGTGTGTGGCTGCTTCACACAGCTCTAATTTACAGTCACTCATTCATTCTTTCAGTTTTCTGTACAGACAGCAGAAATTTAGCCACAGTTTGCTGAAAAATAACCCACTGAAAATTTATGAAAATATGTATGTATATATAAAACTATTTTCATAATGCTGAAGGTTAGTTGTGAGACATACAGCTCAATCCTTTCCATAACCTAGGCTAGGTTCACTGAGACTCAGGTTTCTTAGCAGGGAAGCCATACAAGTGGATTTCAGAAGCGGGACTGTCATCCTTTACTACAGTCATCCAACAATACATAGGGATCGATAATATACATTGATTCAGCATGTGGTTAAATGAAAGACTTAAAGAGTTTACCTAAATACAGATGTCTAGAGTCATTTAAGATGCCACTGGGCATCTCTCTGTCTGCCAGCCGCAGCTCCAAGATGGCACAGGTCCCTGCAGCTCCTTGTGCTGCATCTTGCATCCCATCAACAGCAACATGTACATTCCAGGGTGTTTTAATGGCACAAAACATCCATCTCTAGGTAACTGAGCATTATTCCAAGATGCAAGATTCAGTCTAAGATAAAGTTATGTATATGTAAGTACCTGTGTGATGGTGGGTAGTCATATAAGTTAGTTAACTAAGCTCCCATATCAGACAGTAGAGTGTAGCTGGTTGAGTGTGGAGAGCAGTTCGGCTCACTATAAAAGCCATCCTAAAGCAAACACCATACTTTTGCTTATCTTTCTCTCTTGAAACCTTCAACTGCATTTACTAGATCTCCATTATCTACAACGTAAGCCTTGACATCCCATATGTCTGTAGACACTTTAATGTAGACACTTAAATATAAATGTTTTAATCTTGAACTGTATCCTGCCCTAGATATTTACTCTTAGATGTTAGCAGCTGAGCTAGTCACCCCAGGGTCTTTTACAGTGAATGGAAATTTTAGATCCATTTGAGAATTCTGCTTTTGATTAAATGAAGTGCACTCCAGAAGTACCTGTTTCTCCTCTTTTACTGTAAAGGGGCAGTGGGATGACCAGCTCAGCCATTAATTAATTCAGTTAATTTCTGAAATTTATCATGTTAGCGGTTCATCCAGTTTCTTTATCATTAGGATTGCTCACAATCTTAAATTTAATAACATTCTCAAATTTGCTATTATGCTAGAAAGATCAATATGAAAAGTTAACATATTTTTTCTCACCACAGAATTTGCAAGACCAGAAGGACCTACTACTTGCATGCATGTTTCTGCTGTTTACTGTTTTTCTTACCTGAAAAATTACCGAGGTTTTTACTATATTTTTATATTTGATGTTAATCAATTAGGAGAACTTGTCAAAATAACACCATCAATTAACCTTCCCCACAAAAACAACAAAAGCAAAAAAGCACCATTGATAACATTTCCAACAGAAAATTAATCTTATTTTAAAAAAGCATATCCCCAAAGAAATATGTGAAAATTGTCAAAATGTTTTTAAAATTCAATTTCCAGTTCTATAGTGAAAATAATAACAATTCAAGGCAAGAATATGCCTTTGATGATGCAAAACACTCTCAGATCTTTGTAATGATGTTAGTTTGAAGACATGTGATGCAATTTAGTTTATTTTCTGCCTTATATTAAACTAAAACACCAACCCCTATTATACTTGACTGTGGTATTTCAAAATAGTAAAAAGTTTGTAAATAATGCTAGCCAAGAAGCAACTTTATCAATGAGAAAATTTTACTACCTTCATGTGAAGTAGGTATTCTGTACATGAAGTAAATTGTATATTTGTGATTCATGGGTACTATTAAAATAATATCGCCCAAGATTATAAATAGACAGTCATGTGAGAAAGGATAAAATTCGAGATCCTACTGAAGGTGAAGGATTAATACTGGAATGGGAGATATGTAGAGCTCAGCTGAAGTAGCTATGTGACTTATCAAGATGCAAAACTGTCCTTCACTAGATATTCTTGCTTATTAGGATTTCTGTTTTTCCATTTCTACTAGTAACAACTAACTGGCAATATTAATAAAACAATGTAAAACTAGTTTGGATGAAAAAAATTTCAAATGGTACATACCTTGTTTTTCATACACAGAAGGGCTTTCTCACTGTATTTTTCTCACCCTGAGAATCTCTCTTTGCATGCACAATTTATGTCACTTTTCAGAATCTTGCCGAATCTGGTGTCCCCGTGATTTCTCAATTTGCATGTCTGAAAATGGAGGCATCTAAATTCATTCATTCACTCAAAGATTTAGGTTGTCATAGGTATATATGATTTGATATTCTTGTTATAGTGTTTGAGAACAATTGCTATAATGTTATATTAATAAGGAAGTTCTCAGTGACTACGATTTGACAAAAGCATTTCCATAAAACTTGCAAAACATATAGCTTCAATTTTATTACATTTCCCAGCAGAGTTAACAGTGAAAACATTTCAAAATTGTAGTATTATATCAGAGGCAGAACTGGAAGGCTTTTAGAAATAAACCAGTCTGATTTGCCTGTCTAAATAAGATGAAATGGGAAAACTAACCTGTATATTGTGACAAGCAATGTAGATTAAAAGAAATTCTTTGTCATCTAAAATGTCATTTAAAACATGGATGAAGAGAGATTTCTAAAGAACTACTGTAGGACAGAACTAATGTGAATTGGCAGACGTCCATTAATTGCATTGGAACTTTGCCGATTACATTAGCTGAGGATCTGAGTTTATATGAGTTTTAACTTCACAACATCCCTTAAATCACCAGGAATAAGATGTCTTAGTGACTCAGTAAATCAAGGCAAGATCAAATAATTATTAAAAAATAAATGAGAGCTGTTCTTTAGTGGAATACAATTTTATTTTGAATAGCATTTCATACAAATGCATCCCAAGATACTTTACAAGTAAAGCTATAAATAATACAATTATGTGGTTCAATAATAAATAATAGATTAAAAGCTGTTAAGAGTGTTGGAGAAACATTTTCATCTTAGGTTTAGAATGGAATGAAGATTTTTTGGGATGAAACAGAGCAAGGATGCTAGCTTGATCATAGAGGAGGAAATACTCAACCCAAAACCTAAATGAAAGGTCAAGAAAGAATTTTCCTTGTCTTATATGTAAGAAAATCTGTATTTCTTAACACTCTGGAGAGCAGTCCAACTACCAGATCACAGACTGCTCAGGAAATGGGAACATTTCTGATGGACTTCTGATCAGAGCTGTTTTGCCTTACAGAAAGAAGAGAACGTAGCCTGGGTAAGCTTTGTCCTACTGAGCCTTGTGTAGAGCTTTATGTGGACAAGAGAGTTAGTGTCCCAAACCTCCAGTCTGCTCCCCAGGTGAGAGGCTCTTTAAAGAATGATGCTGGCAATTATTTTGGTTTGGTTCTATGTCAAAAATACAGGGTGAGGGAGAAAGAGGTACTACTAGGGGGGAGGGGAGCCTATCTTCGTAAGAATAGTCCACTATGGCAAAGAGAGGAAAGGATTTTCCTTACACTTTTCCTTACTGTTGTCTTCCAGCTTAGCACAGTGTTTTTTTCTAGATGCTTCTCATGCTTCATGTCTCTGTACCTGCCTCAAAGTTGATGATTCAGATGCTGAGGGAAGATTCTAGAGGTTAGGCATTACAAGAGCATCGCAGTGACCAAGTCATAATCGTGTATAGCTTTAAGCTAAAAATGATGTTCTTTATTGCTCATATATTTATCCTTTCTAATGTGTATCTGTCCAGGTTTTAACAAATGATTTTATTACATATTTCCAAGAAGGATATTTTCAGACGTACCTGACTCTCAGGACTGGGGGAGGTAAGAATTAATTGTGCAAGGGTGAAGTGCTGCCAGGGAGCTCCTAGAAATTGGCTGGGAGATGATGATGAAAATGTGGTGAGGACAGGATGAAGAGAAAGAAGTGAAGGCTGATCAGAAAGGTGTAGGAATCAGAGGGTCAAAGGACAGCCACAGCAGTGGGAGACAGTCAACAGTCCCTGGAGGAGATGCAAAATTTACAACAACCTCCTGCTGCTCCTGATTTACCCAAGAGTCTTATTTTTTTTATTGTGGCCCCACAGTAACTAACAATATACCTAACACATCTGATAATCCATTTTGAAGAACTTTTTGGTTAGAAATCTTGCCCTTTCCTCTTTATTCCCAAACCTTGTCTATTCTCCTGGAAGATGGGAATTGGGCGTAAGTACAGAATAGTTTGTTACCCATTCCTATAAAGTATTGCCAAACTTTTAACTGCAGGAAAAAAATGCAAAACTTTTAACATCTGACAATGGCATCAATTGTATTAAGCTAGAAAAAATAAAAGCCTGCTGTGACAAGAAAAAAAAAAATTGTTGGTTTTTATTATACTTAGGGCAGTCACCAGGAACTTGTAGAAGGTGGTCTTGTTTTAATTTATGGATGAAGAAATAGATTCTGTGCTTGGAAATATCCCATGGATCAGGCTAGCTACTGTGCAGAGTCACCACTTCCTTCATCCAAGCCAGGCAAAAAAGGTAAAATAAAATAATTTTTAAAACCCTTACATATGGGACTTCAGACAGCTTTTTGAAGTCTTCTGAAATAGTGGAAGCAATTAGATAATGATGCTAAAGAAAATTAGGCCTCTATGACTAGAATGGACAAAACATTATTCTGTTATACTCAGATTTTGGCAATGTATGCACATATTCACTATACAAATAATATATATTTTGCATATAGCCATACGCTATGGATAGATAAGCTTCAGCTGTCATGCTGAGCCTTTTCATTGCAAACATCTGATGGTTGCTGACCAGTAGCATCAAATATGTTGATTCAAAATGATAAAATATTAACTGTTTTCACAAAATGTTCATGTTTCATGTTGATATCTAAAACCAGACACTTGTTTTAGGTAAGATGATAAAAGAAAGACAGAACTTTAAAGAAGTATGCATATAAAATTATACTAATGAATTACCGGGAGTCTCTAGATCTGTTTTGTTCCAATGCAAAGATTAGTATGGAAGTATTGAAAGGTTGGCATGAATCAGATATGGTATGAGTGTATATTTGAGCCCTCACAAGCTTATGACATCTCAGCCCCATGTTAAACAACTTACACAGCTACTTTACAAATTAAGGTCTTCCAGTGCCCTTGAGAGCTCACTTGCCTGCCCTTCAAAACGCTCTTCATGGCATTTCATGTCTTCTTTAATATACATTTATATTTACATTGAGATTTACTTTTGAAATTAAGTTGTACTAACCTGTCTTTGAACAGAGTACTTTGGCAGGCCATGACTAAGGATTTTCTTATTGTTTATACTCTCTAAAGCAAAATTTGTAATATTAATGCCTTCTTGTTATTTGGAATTATTTTTCTTCTAAAATTTGCCAAAGGCAACAGAATAAGAGTACACTTTTAATGCTAAAATACTGTACAAAAGGATTTTATATGTAACTACAGTAACAAAAGCTGTTTTCCCTGTGGAAAAGACCTATTTCCCTTACCTGACGAACATCACTTCCATGTACTTGTTATTCCTGCACGTTCTGGTGATTAGCTGGGCAGCTGTGAAAGTTATTTGCATCTTTCTTCCCTGCTACAGCATTGTTGCCTGGGGAGAGTGGGAAACCTTGGTTAATATTAATGAAATAATGTGGGACATGGAGCAGCGCACTAACTTCTGCTGCCTGGGCAGTAATATTCCTCCTCATTAAAGCTTGTGGAAGTTCATCTCACATTCAATTACAGATGCCTAAAAACTGTTTTCCAGGCAATCTATGCTCCTTAGACAAGAGGAAAGAGGGAGGAAAGGATTTGTTTCACCCCTGGGATTTGCTGCTCTCTTTGCATATAATACTGTCAACCAGCTGGGAGATTTTGCTAAGTGACTTGTTGGTCAGAGCGATGTCATATTGAGAGATGATGAATGACTCTGAGCTTCTGCTCTAAGATCTAGCAGAAATAATGCAGTAGTCTCAAAGGAATATTGGAAGTTGTATCCGTAACAGCTTCAGAAAAGCAGCCACATTTATAATGTTGTTTTAAATTCTAGACAAGTAAAAGCCCTGCTTTTTTTCTGAGAGCATAACATTCTGTACACTGTTAACCCTTTTGAATATGAATCTAATGGGATTGCCTTTGTTCAGTGAAAGGCTGCTGGGGCTGGAAGTTCGGGAAGAAGAGGGCAAGCAGACAGGTCATACACCACTTATGTCAATTGCTTTTTAGCGTCTCAGCTTGTGTTCTACTAGGAGTTTTTTTCTGTAATCAATGGAAAAAGACATGATTCATTTATAAATACAACAGTTTAGAACTACATCACAAGGCTGATTTTTATGATTATAAAAAGAAGAGGCAGCTAATGGAAAATATGAACTATTTCAAAGTTGAATTTGAATTGTGTTTCGGTTGAGGTGCTTTGTTTTTCAAAAGCTATAAAATTTGAAATTGGATTTTTTCCCCTAAATCTCTTTATTTCGGCCTCATTGAAGATTACACTTTCTGTAATTTGCTGTCAAATTTTATAAGTAAACATTCATTCACATTATAAAACATTATTTGATAGTCTCTTTTGGTACCAGATATATTTGTCAGTTAGAAATCAGAATCTACCTGCAGCTGAAAAAACAACAAATGCAGGGCAGAACATAATTACCACGTATTTTCTGGTTTTAATGTTCTTTCTTCATTTTCCTTTTTATTAAGAGAGGTAAAATAATTTAAACTCAGTTTCCATGAAAGCATCCTAAAATAACGTATGCTAAAACTTGGAAATATTAATTTAAATTCTGGACTGTAATTGTTTTTTCTGTCATAATAGGAAATTCGCTATACTGTGATATAAATTGGACCACAGGAAGGTTCCCTGAGACAGATGTTTTAGAAGCAAAATCTGAAATTGGAAATTATCATCACATGCAATATACTTTACACATATTGTTTCCCTGGTCTAGACTGAATTATCTTCTTTGGAGGACAATCTTCACTGCTTGCAAGTGGGACATTATTTCTACCTGAAATACTGGAAGATTTAAAGAATTTATTTTTAAGTCCTGTGCATTGCAGATGGATTGTTAATTGACCTAACTATTGACCTATGCTGTAATTTTTGTTTTTTGAGAAGGTAATGAATATTGTTGCCTTTCATAGTCTTCATTGTAATCTTATTCTATTTAATATTATTTAATGCTTTGTTGTAGCATATAACTATATAGCATATATGTATTGGTCAAAGAGCACCTTTAGATGACAGAGGAAGTTAAGGAGCTGTCTTTTCTGAGGGTGTAAACAGCTATAGCTCCACTGATCTGCCTGATGCCAGAAAAGCACCTGGCTTTCAGCATTAATGATTATTTTTGTCCACTGTTGTTCACCTTGAAGACTGATAATGCATCTACTACACCTAAAAGGCAAAGATGGAATTGCTTTGCACGGTTCAGTTCCTTTTTTAAGATTTCCCAAATGCTCATCAACTCTGAGGCCTCTCTCATGTACTTTAAGCTTCCTCTGTTGAATCTGATCATGACTTTATTTGCAGGTTTAGCAAACAGGTCAGAGCTATGGCATGCTCAGCATGCTAATGGCAACCAGCTCCATACCCATGTAGCCTGGCAAAGTGCTCTACTCTAAGAAGGTGTTTCTGTTTTGGTAATAATCTTTTTAAATTTAAATAGCAATTTAAAAAGGTTTCTGGATAATTTTTGTTTGACTTTTAGAGGGTTTTTTTTTGCACTTATATCATTACTTTTGCTTTTAAAGCATACATTTTTAACAGTTCATTTACAGTGTGGCCTAACTGCTTATGATATTCAAAAATAGGAATAGCCATTAGGTGAATGTTTAAAAACAATATGCTGAGCACATAGAGCAATGATGCAATGATTTCAATGACATTTTGTGTTGAGTTGGAACAGAGAGGCTGAATACACATTTTCAGTGTCTGGATTGAAATGACATACCATAATGGCTCCAAAGGAGCTGTTACAATCTACCCAGTCAATGATCCATGAACTAAGAAGGATTTACTCAATTTGAAACCAATACCTTCTAACATGTTAAAAAATAAACAAACAAAGTCTCCTATGCTCTGCTGATCCACACAGAAATTTCCTCCTTTACTCCCAGGCACCTATCTTCTGCCTTGTCCTTGTAGCTCTCTCTCCTTTGGCTTCTGAAGGACTTAAAATGAGAAAAAGTTTTTGTCTGCTTTGATATTACAGTCAATGGTATTTTCAACTCCTAGGAGGAAGCGTGGGACATCTGCAAATTAATGTATGTGCTAGTGATTTTAGAAAAATGATTTTTCATACCCAGCTGAACTGTGGCCACGAGGTCAGCTATGGACTAATTATCTATTTTACCCAGTACTTTTGCTCCCTGTCTGAAAAAGTGGATTTACTAACTATTACTTTAACAGGTATTTTAAATAGCAATTCAGTAAGGAAAAAAACACTTAAAAATGTCTTTGATATGTAAAGATGAGGCCGTGAGAAGAATCATCCATATATGTAATTAGAAGTTACTGGAAACGATCCTGTGTTAAATAGCTAGGAAGCCAATATACTCCATGTAAATAGATAATAATAAACTTACTTTTCTGCATGATGATGAATGTCTTCCTCTTTGTTCTAAAGCCATGACACACTATGAATTTCCTAGAAAAAGCTAAGGAAGTGTGATCACTCTGTGCCATTAAGAGTTCATTGACTGAACTGTAGCAACCTCAAAGGATGCCAAGTTTTGTGAAAAATATTTACCCTACAGACTGAAGTCCTGTTACCTAGAGGTGAGAGGGTGACTAATCACAGAATCACAGAATCATAGGATTGGAAGGGACCTCTGGAGATCATCTAGTCCAACCCCCTGCCAGAGCAGGGCCACCTTAGAGCAGGTGGCACAGGAACCAATCCAGGCAGGGTTTGAATGTCTCCAGAGACGGAGACTCCACCACCTCCCTGGGCAGCCTGTGCCAGGGCTCTGCCACCCTCAAGGGAAAGAAGTTCCTCCTCATGTCTAGGTGGAACTTCCTATACTCGAGTCTGTGCCCATTACCTCTTGTCCTGTCACTGGGCACCACTGAAAAGAGCCTGGCCCCATCCTCCTGACACCCACCCTTCAAGTATTTATAGGCATTGATAAGGTCTCCTCTCAGCTGTCTCTTTTCCAGAGTAAAGAGACCCAATTCCCTTAGTCTTTCTTCATAAGAGAGGTGTCCCAGCCCCCTAATAATCTTTGTAGCCCTTTGCTGCACCCTCTCCAGCAGTTCCCTGTCCTTGTTGAGCTGGGGAGCCCAGAACTGGACACAGT
>VXBO01014309.1:129317-141455 GCA_013400135.1 Rhinoptilus africanus
TGAGCCCCTTTGCCTTCCAGAGCCCTATTCACGAGATAGCCCTCCTGAAGTCAAGGCCTGTGATTTTACTTGTTGTTTTGTGTGTAGTACCC
The DNA here is from genome assembly GCA_013400135.1 of Rhinoptilus africanus. Taxonomy (NCBI): domain Eukaryota; kingdom Metazoa; phylum Chordata; class Aves; order Charadriiformes; family Glareolidae; genus Rhinoptilus; species Rhinoptilus africanus. Next base: position 129,410 of record VXBO01014309.1, read on the forward strand.
GTGATCCTGAACTCTCTTCTCATGACCACTACAGCCTAGGGTGCCCCCAACCCCGATGTCCTCCACTAGACCCTCTGTGTTTGTTAATACTAGATCCAGGAGTGCTCCTCTCCTTGTCAGTTCCTGCACCACCTGTGTTAAAAAGTTATCATCAATACACTGGAGGAGCCTCCTGGACTGTGCGTGCCTGGCCGTGNCTCCACTAGACCCTCTGTGTTTGTTATACTAGGTCCAGGAGTGCTCCTCTCCTTGTCGGTTCCTGCACCACCTGTGTTAAAAAGTTATCATCAATACACTGGAGGAGCCTCCTGGACTGTGCGTGCCTGGCCGTGTGGTCAACCCAGCAGATATCTGGGTGATTGAAGTCCCCCATAAGAACCAGGGCCTGCAACTGGGAGATCCAGCTGTCTGTAGAAAGCCTCGTCAGCTTTCTCGTCCTGATCAGGTGGTCAATCTAGACTAGGAGCCTAAATTTTACTTAGTCAGATGTAGATGTTACACCTAAAATATGAGCATGCCTAAGATTTTTTTTTAATATAGCAATCAGTGTTTTAACTGTCTAATAGGCCAAATCATTAGTATAGTTATAATAAAATGACACAATGCACTTTAAGTCTGAGTTCTGTTGCTTGGCATATGGATCTGGAACATATATTTAACCTGTACAGTTTAAAGAACTGTATATGTGCATTTAGGAGGGGAAAAAAATCTAAAATACTTTACTGTAACAGAAGCCACTTATCTAATATTTGTACAATGTCTACAAGCAAAAATTATTTTTAAGAGGACAAAATCCGATTAGGGATCTTGTCTTATTTATTTGTATGAATATTGATAAGGCATTACATCATGAATATTGATAAAACATTACAAACATTAATCATCAGGGTAAAAGCATATCTTCTTGCTATAGGTACTTTATAATAAATATTATTATATAAAAAAAATCCAAATACACAGTATGAATATAGACATATTGAAATACTAAATAATACTGAGAAATAGAAATAAGTTCAAAATGAGATCTTTAAGCTTAGCATCAGCTTTGAGTCTTAGAGTTGAACCAGTTGATCACTCAAAGTTGCTTCAAACCAAAATTATTTCATCAGTCTATGATTTTACAATTCATAGGTGCTTGGAGGACAATAAACAGATAGGAAATTAATAAATGCTTAAGATACAGTACACTATTTAATATGCAGAAAAAATTTACTAGCTGAGCAATACAGTTACAGAAGAGAGAATGTAAGGATCCTAATATTTCTGTTAGTTCTTATGTTTCATATGTTAAAAAAAGGGAGCATGTAAGTAGTCAATAAGATTAAAAACCGAACATACAGGGCCGCAGTACACATAGTGATAGTAACAGTCTGTAATTCTTCAGAAATATATTTACTTTACTTTATTACACCTTAAAGCTCCAGCAATGGTAGATGGAGGTGTTACACAAGAAGAACTAAGAGGAGCATAAAAATTATTCCAACTCATAAGTTGCCTGATGTCTGTTTACTGGAATCTGAGGTCAAAATAAACTACTACTCATTCCTGAACAGGTTGACAGTTTCAATGAAGTACTTGACTTAAAAAGAATTTCCATCAGCTGTGATGCTGGATTTTATATCCATAATACATAAAAAGGGAAAAGGTAAGATCAATGCAGTGTAGCTTCTTCGCACCTAAGCCTTTTTTGAATTCAGATATAAGAGTTGGTAAAAAAAATTGAGAATATTTATAAAAAATACAGGACACCAAATACTGGTATTCTCCCAAAGTAAAGAATCCCTGTTCATTTGGATTAAAGAGCTGTTCATTACTATGAATTATTTATTCCTAAAACTGATTACTGTTTTTTCCTAAGAACGTAAAAAAATCCAGATAAATCCTATATGCTTCTTAAAACTTCAGGAAAAAAGTCTGTTTTCAAATATAATCACATATTTTCAAAGCTTAACTGTAAATAACACAGTATTAGTGGTAAATTTTAAAAGGACTTACATTTTTTTGTCAGAGCCCCATTTGGTGGGTTGAATATCATTCTTATATAATACCTATTTACATATGTATCTTTCATATGTAACATAAGTAGACTTGCCTGTTGCAATACCTGTATTAGGTTTTACCTTATGAAAACGCAGGCACAGAGAAACATCCGGCCGTCCATCCGGCCATCCATCCATCCATCCATCCATCCATCCATCCATCCATCCTTCCATTAATCCATCTGTCTACCCATCCACTGACTCCTCCATCTGTCTATGTATGAAAGAAATTTATTTATCAAGTATGAATCCATCAAAAGTGATGGTAGGAACGCTGCATAAAACTAAGCAGAAATAGTGGGTACATATTCTCTGCCCTAAATTTATCTTTAGTTTGTATTGAAAAAAAGATCAGTTCTCAGTATAAGCAATAACAACCAAATGTAGCAAAGATAACATCTGATGTTAGTTGCCATTAACCCAGTGACTTCAAGTAAATGCACAAGTTTAGCTGCTAGACTTACTTTATGGATTTTATATCCATTTGCTGTATTTCAGTTTTGCATTCCCTCAAATTGTGAGTGCTGGGTATGAAGAATTTTCTTATTTTCCAAATTGTGTCTTGGGATTTGAGAAATTGTAAGTTTGCTTATTATTTTGGAGGTTCGATTGTCAGACTGCTCAGTTTCTTGTGAGATATAGTCTACCTAACCCACAATACAACAGTACTCATTTTTAGACTTCTCCAAGAACGTCGTGTCATTTCTGTAGAAGTAGAGTTTCAGGTCCATCTCTTTTCCCAGTGTCTGATACTAGTCTTCTGTGAAATCTTACTCAGTTTTTGACATTTTGAATGAGATTCTTTTTAGTCCAGCTCTCTCCAAACGTAGTACCAGTTCTACATACGTAGCTTAATTTTATGAGGTTTAGAGACAGATAAGCACAAGTCAGTGCATTTCTGGATGTTGATACTAAGTGTGAATAACTCTTGATCTGGAGAGAATACAACCAAGACTTTTTGTTTCACTTAAATTTTATAATTCTAAGAGTCATGGGGATTTCTAGTACTACTGCTTGTAGAAGATATCTTCGGCTCCTATAGGCAAAAATAATGTTGTCTTTGTACTTCCCACATGTAGAAGCAGCCTCAAAAAAGAGGCTCGTTGAGGATGAACACCATCTATTGTAGATGTACATGGTTACATACCTCTGCGTGTAATAATTCAATAGGGATAAATAAGTGTGATATCAGCAGCATCAAAATAAGTTTGCAGTCAGTTAGGTGCCACACCCGTAGACTTTTCTCAGTCTTTTGTGTAAACTTTGAAAACTCATCTGTATTCTTAAACAACGGAGGGCAATAGCCGTAGAAATCTTGAAGACTTCACAGATTTCCTTCCCTTTCTTTCTTATTGTGAGATGAATTTGCTCATCAAATCATAGAACCATTTAGATTGGAAAAGGTCCTTAAGATCATCAAATCCAACCGTTAACCTAATACTGCCAAGTCCACTACTAAGCCATGTCCCTAAGCACCACATCTGCCTGTCTTTTAAATACCTCCAGGGATGGTGATTCAAAGCACATTATCTTACTTGTGTGCATAGGGCATAAGGAGTGAGATGTGCTCATAGGTTAAATCAGTGTAATATTAATAAACAGTGACGAAAATGAAGTACTAAAGCTAGCAGTTACAGCAGTGAAAGGTCATGAAGTTGCCTTCTACCTATGTAGCTTGTTAAATTTTAAGTGAAATTAAATTCATATTCAAAACTGTCCAAGAGAAATCTTAGATATGAGATGCTATTTAAAAATGTAGTTAACCTTTAGTACTTACATAGAAAAGACAGAAAAATATTCATAATTTTGTCGAACATTTTTTCTCTCAAATTATGTAATCCCTAAGGTGGCATAAATACAGTATTGTTTTGTAATTACCTTTGCAACTTAGATTATGGACTTTTAAAAAATGCCTTCCATAAAAATAACTTAGTATTTTGAATAATTAATGTCCTATATGTATGTGAAACGGCACATGTACATCATAGATGTATATAGAGATTCCATGTAAAAGAATTGCTATTAAAATTGGTGATATTTCAGTTGTATTGCTGAAAGTAGATTTGAAAATCCTTATAAGCACTCAGCAGATGCTACTGAGTTTTACAGAAAAGCCTGTAAACATTATACCAGCATGAACTGCAGTATGTTCTCCAATTCTGAAAACAAGTTAGTGCATGGCATTTTAATGACTTTTTTCTTTTTATATTCTTTTTTTTTCTAGTTTCAAGTAAATGTACACCTTAAAACTTATAGAGATTGTAACTTTTTTTTACCGTAAATTAGAAATTAAATAATGCAGGAATTCCACTATAATAAGATTTTTGTTTTTATGAAAAGGTAAAAGGTTTTTGTTTTTATGAAAAAAACGATTTTTTTTTTTTTTACATCAAATGCTGTTCCATGGGAGCCATAACAGAGCAACAGACAAAGGACAAGGTTTAGCTTGCAAACCCATTTCCCAAACTCTTGGGTTTCATAATGTTACTTGTGCTATAGTATAGAAATACTTTGGATGCCTTTATAAAGAAATATTCCCGTAACAGACTTGTGATCAATGGAGGTTTAAGCTGCAGAAAGGATGCTGCATTAAGATGGACATGAAAATAAGGAAATAATGCCTCTGGCTATATCTGCAGTAGTAAGATGAGCTATGTGGTGGAAGCTGATTTGGTGAGTGAAATATTTGAGACTGGGTACCTGACACCCACTGTATACATATGTTCCAGCAGTCCTGCTTATACTAGCGCTAGTCTGGCCACATGGACTCAATTCCCCTCAGTGGCTGGAGGTGCACTGCTAGAGCATTTAGGCCAGTTAAGTCTGAAAAAAATCCTATCCACATGTTTTAAGACTACAGGGTGGTATGGTCTTCAACCCCAGTAAGTAGGGAAGATTTGGAGATTCACTTCAAAAGCATTCTCCTCATTTAAAGCACTAGGATAGATACCAACTCAGTGTGCTATGGATACCATGCCTTAAATATTGCTTTTTTTTTTGCCAGGTAAGAAAAATTTAGTATGATTGTCTTTGACTACCTAGAAGTAACTCTTCACCATAGTCCAATCAACTGATTTTGATTGTTTGATCTCATACTAAAGAAAGCGTTTTATACACTTACAGGCCAGAGCTGTATATTTCAAGAAAGCATAATCTGTAGCTTAAAGGGTATTCTGATGATAAATAGTAATGAAAATATGAAACTTTATTTATAGGCATAGAAGGTCTATTTCCTACTTTTATTGCAGGTTTTTCCAGTTTTTATCAGAGGTCATGATAAGTAAAGGCTATATAAATTTTCCCATTTTTCTATTTCTTCCTCTCTGATTTTACTTTTCCTAAAAAATAGCTGTGGTAATTGTCCATGACGTTATTGTACTGCTACGGCAACAACTCCTCATGTAGCAAGTCTAAGTTTTGCACCATCTTATGTTCAACACCTTTCATACCTGGCAGGAACCATTAGCATTTGAGTACGATGATGCAGCTCACTGCAGAGTTCCTGATTCGGCCATTCATCAAGGAAAAGAAAGAACTAGACTACAGAGAGACACAGTGCTCTCCATGCCCTCTATTTTCTTCCCTGCGATTGAGAAGCCCATATACAAAAGGGACACAGGAAAGAAATTGGAAAAATGGTAGAGTTAAGACTTTCTTTGATGCCTTTGCTACTCTGAAGAAGATTTCCTTAACCAGCTCAAAGAAAAGAGCCAGAAGACCAAGCACGTAAGTATTTCATTACTATAAAAGGAGGTGACAGAAGGTGTCCCACTTTTTGACTTCGAAAATCTGTTCCCTCTGCAGCTGGTGGAAGAGTGACTGTTCTGTTGCATAGTAACTTCTGGGATTCTGAAATTTGTTTTTTAACTCTCTGCTGGAAGGAAATCAGAAGTCTTTGCGGAGCACAATATTACTTCGATGTCCAGGACAAGCCCAGGGCTTTCAGTGTGGGGTGGCGCTCTTCTTTACTTGCGTATGAGGGGTTTTGAATTGTTGTGAATTGAGCAGAATAAGAATTTGATCCTGAGCCATCCATATGCCTTTACCCTAGCTATTAGCTGTGAGAGCCTGGTTATTTCTCTTTCCACTGACATTCTACCTTACCTGTGAAACCTTTAGAAGGAAAAAGTACATCTCTGGGATGTACTAGAGGTGTTAAAGTTGCCATTCAGCACAGATGTTCTGATGAATTCTGGTGTTTGCTTCATTAAAGGAAAACAAATACTTCTGGATGCTTTGTGCGCATCTTCTTGGTCATCAACCCAAACACAAGCAGAGGAAGGATACATGGCAGAGAAGAATAGATTAATATTTTTACACATGTGAAATGCCTTTATTTCTGTATTAAATGCCTTTTTTGAAGTACATAAAAGGTTTCTTCCCATTATGGGCAGTAGGATAGCATGTGGAGTGGTTTAGTTCTGAATGAATTCATTTTTTTCTATGATATACTGTTTTCTTATGTTATTTCTTTATATACTGGATTTCCTTTGTGGCATTCAATGGAAAAGCAAAACCTTCAAATGAAGAAATATCAGTCGTGCTCTTTCATAGAAAATCAATATCCTTTGTGGTTTCTTCTTCTGCTTACTTAGACTTTGTCAAATGTGTAATATGCCCCAGAAAGCCTTTCTGGTGTTCATCAGTTATTGTTTTACTGCAAGCACAATAAAAAAGTAAAAAATACTTTTATTTGACAAATGAAAAAAGAGAACTTGGACACTTATTGTAGTGCACTTAAAAAGTGAATGCTTGAGGGATTTTATCAGTGTTTCTGGAATTTTTTTTTTTTTTTTTTTTTTTTTGAGAAACATAAAATAGCACAAATCCGTCTATTTAAAGCCAAAGGAGGAGGGTTGGTTTCTCCACTAGGTAAAATCATGTCTAGTGGAAATTCTTATTTGCCCAGAATTTGAAATACTAGTAAATGAAATACTAGCAAAAATCTAAACAAGAATATCCTGCTAACAACCTAAGGAATCATAGGATTGTAAGGGACCTCTGGAGATCATCTAGTCCAACCCCCCTGCCAGAGCAGGGCCACCTTAGAGCANCAGAGCTGCTCTCCAGCAGGTCAGCCCCCAACCTATACTGGTGCAGGGGGTTATTCCTCCCCAGGTGCAGCACCCTACACTTGCCCTTATTCCACCAGTTAGTTCATCATGTTAAATACTCAGTTTCAGATCTGATTTTTTTTTTTTTTAGCTCTTTACCCAATTTACTGCATTCTGATTTGTAACACCATATGGTAATGGAAAGCTACTTTAAGATAAGAAAATGAAAAAAAATTATGACCTTGTAGTAAAGCATATCTAAGTTGTCATCAACCAGTATATAGAAGTATTTCTCTGGCATTTTAAAATAAAGACAAGTAGTATTTTAATGTTATTACTCTCTGACTCATAAAAATCTGAGCTTGTTTATTTTCTGTATAAATAGGGACAAAACAGTGCTGATGCAAAAAGTAATAAAAATACAAAGAGGCAAATTGGATATTTGTTCTTGTAAAGCATGAACAAAAAGGTACATTCAGCGGAAATAAAAGGCAATAATTCTAAAATTTATAAAATAAACCAGGATTTTTGCTATTTTCTTGTCTTTCATAAAATATCTATATCAGACCTTGGAAGTCATTAGATGAATTAAAATGCTATCAAAATCAGACCTTTTTTAAAGTGAATATAACAGTATTGAAAATTGTCACATGAAATAGGATAAATTTCCCTCTTAACTCTTCTTGCATTAAATCGTTGGGAAAGTAGTAATTTTGCATCATATTGAGAAATTGCTAGTTTTTTTAATTTGTCTTTTTAAGATTTAAAGTACTATTTTTTTCTATCATGAACAAACATACAACTAGATTAGCTGCCTGTGGTTCTTCTCTAGTATATTATTTCTTATGATCTTCTAAAAAGATGTTGTTTTCTTTTTCTCTTTCACATTTGATTACCAGAAAACTACGCAAAAGCTTAGTGAAATTATATGAGTGCAGTCTAGAATCAATGGGAATGCAATTAAATTAAATCCAAATTGTTTATTTTCTGTCTTATCAGTGATAAAACAAGAATGTATTAAATAAAACTGACCTTTACAGATTCCTGTGATTTTACTAGTGAAATATAAATTGTGAAAAGAAAAATCACTATATTCATTAGAGAAACAAACCAACCAACCAAAAAAAAAAAGACTTACTTATGGGTTTTGCTGTAATAATTTAAATCCAGAGTAGATTATCCAGATCTATAATGGTATATTTTGTTTCACTTTGTAGAATTTGTAGTTATTCTGAAAGAAAAATGCTGTAATTAATTAGGGAGAATCCAAAGAAGAATGTTCAACAATGTGATTCATATGTCAAGTTATCAGACATAATTAGTGTGATTTGGCTAACTTTTTCATTGTGAGTAAGTCACACTGACACACTCAAAAAATGTATTACAATCATAGTATGATTTTTTCAAATTTCAACCAAGAAATTATTTCCCACTGTACGTTTTATATCACCATTTCTTAGGTGTTCCAGAGGAAGTAGTAATGTCTTATGCATTTCTGGTGATAAAAGCTGTAAATGTGGGGAATGATTTCCCCTTTCTTTGTCTGAGTCTCACAAAAGACTGCTCAAGGACGTCAGCAAAAGAATAAAAGGTATAGATTAAAGATTAAAGAATAGTTCATACAAAAACAGGTTTGGAAGGGATTCAGAGTTGCTATGCAGCCCCTGGTCTTATCACAACATGAGATTAATTATAAATAATTTCATATCATATATTCTTAAACAGCTTCATTCATGGAGAGTCATGGCTTCTTCAGGCAATCTGTTCTAGTAGTTTTTGGAGTAGTGAGCTTAGCTAGGCTCACAGTTAGTTTAAATGATGAATCTGAAGTACTACTCAATTGTCTCTTACCAATTAAATCCCAAACATATCCCATTCTGAAAGGCAGTACTTTGTCAGTGAAATACTATTCAGCTGGTTTCTTGGCTTCCATAACTAAGAGAAGCCTCAGAGATCCTTGTTGTCAGCTAGGAAAAAAAAAAAAAACCCAACCTCGATTCAGATTATACCTTCTTAACTTCTACCTTTTGAGTGTGGCTTGTGTTTCCAATTATATAATCAAACCCCAAATTCTGTGCTTTGATAAAGCAAAATATGTTGGTTGCATTTTAAGTTGTTCTGGCATTAGAAATATAATAGCCCACGCCTGAGAAATCATGGTTTAGTTCAGCATAACAATGAAATCGAATAAAGTAGGGCTGAAGACAAATCCTGTGGTAACAACAGATTTGAGAATATGAAATCCAAGTAGTCCACAAAGCTTCAATTTATGTAACGCATACCAGACAAAGGGAAGGAATCTTTTCCTACAGTCTTCTCCACTGCCTGTTTGGCAAAGGGCAAACAGTGGTGACACTACCCATACATTTTTATTTCATTTCTTTTTTTCTGGCCACAAAATTTATGCCCTCATTTTTGTAGATGATGTTTCCAGAAGCTACTTAATATATTCTGTCACATGTAGTTGGCAAGCTATTATTTGAAATGTTCATGTTCTTTACTAAACCTTTATCTATTAAGAAAAAAAAAAATAAAAGAGAAGAAAAAAAAGAGAAGAAAAGAAAAGAAAAAAAGTGTTCTATAAAGTCTGTCACACATTGTTTAAACTTATGAAATACCATTTTGGGAGAAGTGGAAAAACAGCACTAGGACATGTCTGAAATCTGGACAGGAGCATGATGAGCTACTTTAAGGTGATTTTTTTTTCTTTTTTCTGCATTAATCATAGTCAATCTGTACGTCATAAAAGATTCACTTGACTATTTTGATATGACGATGGCCATTGTTGGGTTCATCTGGAGGGAGGTTTATAATCACAGGAGCATAAGATTAGACACATTGTTTTCACATATCATATGTCTGATTGGCTTATTCTGTTGAAACTTGTGAAATGGGTACAGGAACAATGATAATTTTCACATTACCCATCAATTTATAGATTAGGGGTTTTCTGAGTCAGTGTTTGGATGCAGTATTAAATGATAACTGTTTTTTGTTGCACTTAACTGTTTTTTATCATTACAACTAATTCCTTTAAAATAATTTTTATATATGTATTTTTTTCCTTTATATTCTGCAGCAATGAGTTTTGTTGTTCAGTAGTGTCCTGTGTATAAAAGCTCTCCCTTTGTTCCTTTAAAATAATTTGGTTTTGGATGCCTGTAATCCCTTAGAGAATAAATAGTTAGTTCCTATTCAATATTTTCAGTTGTGTGCATGATGTTATTTATACCTTTCATAAAATACCTTCCAATCATTTTTTTTTTACAGAACAATGCATCCTAATTTGTTTTATCAAATCTTAATCAAAACATTGGTCATCTGTGTAATCTTTCTTTTCATCTCCTTGAGTTTACTTTTGGGATATAAAGAAGAAAACTACATACAAGATTTTGCTATAGAAAGAGCTAGAACAATGTAGTAGGGCTTAATTTACTATATATTTTTCTCCTAAAAATCTTAATATTTTGTGTTTCCTGGCTTGACTACCACTGAACACACAGCTGATGATTTCATACAACTATCCAGCTGTTTTTCTTGGGTTGTGATAAATTTAAGTCTTTAAATTATGTGTCTTTAAGTCTGTGTGTCCTTATAGCTGCTATTAGTGACGCTGACCATTATGTCTGATAATTCACAGTGACAGTTTGAAAACAAAACATGTTCAAACCTCAGATTTGCTATTCCAATCTACAGGAAAAAGTAATTTCTCAAGCTATACCTGAAACCATGTTTTCCCTAGGAAAGAATCCTTATGGTTTGGCAGCTCCCTGAGAGCTAATGGACAGAAGAGGAAATATATAATATTTTGAAGGTAGATAAAGAAAAGCCTTCATCAGCCTAAGCAAACCTGCTTGATTTTGCAACATATTGAAATGGTCTCCACATTCAGTAGAACTGAGGCACGTTCAGCATCCCACCACTTATCTGCTATTTAATGCTGGGTTATGCAAACCTGTGTCTAATAATGTAAGCATTTCTAACACACACAGGTAAATTTAAGATAACTCAGTGGAAGTCTAAAAAAACCCCAGCATCTCACCTATGCTTACTGTTAGTTCTGCCTTGCATCTGGGATGTGTGCTTGGTGATGTGGCAATTTGGATTTTGGAACAGCAAGTCAGGAGATAACTGAGATCATGCACACACTTGGGACTGTGACCAGGAAAATGTCAGGAGTGAGTGAGTAGTGGTCATGGTATTATGGCTGTAGTGTGACCCGCAGCTACTTGGATTTTACTTTTCTAGTGATGTGAATAGCCTGACGTCATTCTCCAGTCAAAACAGAGGAAGTGCTGAGCAGATTTCTTATGCCTCAAGGACTGTGGAAGGAATGACTTTATTTCATAGAATCATAGAATCGTCAGCGTTGGAAGGGACCTTAAAGATCAACCAGTCCAACCCCCCTGCCAGAGAGGCCTGCCTTAGAGCAAGTTGCACAGGATTGTGTCCAGGTAGGTTTTGAATGTCTCCAGAGATGGAGACTCCACCACCTCCCTGGGCAGCCTGTTCCAGGGCTCTGCCACCCTCAAGGTAAAGAAGTTCCTTCTCATGTTTATGTGGAACTTCCCATTTCTACTCTTATAAATCTATTCAAGCATAGGATTGCAGAAAAAAGTTCCAGTGCAAATCCTGTAAAATTTTAAGGTGATATGCTAGAAAGTTTTCCGTTTCTGCTGAGGCCTGGACAAAACTGCTTAAGAATCTATGCCAAATACAGGTTTTTATTTTACTTATAAATATGTAATCAATTTGGCCCCTCAGTTCAAGAAGGACAGGGAACTGCTTGAGAGAGTCCAGCGCAGAGCCACAAAGATGATTAAGGGTGTGGAACATCTCCCTTATGAGGAAAGGCTGAGGGAGCTGGGTCTCTTTAGTCTGGAGAAAAGGAGACTGAGGGGTGACCTCATCAATGTCTTCAAATACGTAAAGGGGGAGTGTCAGGAAGATGGA
>VXBO01014310.1:0-10052 GCA_013400135.1 Rhinoptilus africanus
ACCCTATGATTCTATGACCAGTATTTCCAGAGTATTTCTGTGTACTCCATTTTTGGCAGTAGCCTGAACAGAAGTACTATTAGGGATCCCAGCAGCATTTAGGAGGGTATTGCACAAATTTGTGTTTTGAAGTGCCATAAAATTGACACTTGGATCTCAAAAGTTTGTAGTCATTTGGTAAAGTGACTCTTTCCTTTTTGCTTACGGGTATTCAGGATTCTGATCTGCAAAGGAGTAAGTATGCATAGTAAATTGCACGCACACTCACCTCCATGAGTTAAATAACAGCAGCAGTGGCAGATGCATGAACAAGACTGATGCTGTGGCATCTAGTCATTCTGGTGAGGTTACATTAAGTTACTCCTGTTGTAAAATTAATATGTATAAAACCAATCCACTGTCTTAGGCAAATGAGCCATACAATTAAAGAGTCCATGCAGCCACAAAACTTCTATTTCTGGTTATCACTGCAGCAGATAGGCTTACCAGAGATGGGGAGAATACTGAAAACAAAGAAGAATTTGAATAGCTGGGATGCCAATGTTATCCATAAGCTGTAAATCAGTGCAGGAAACTCAGACCAGAATAACTGGTGGAGAGACAGAAAGAATTCAGCCAGAATTTGAGAAAGCTGCTTAAAGTATGATTTCTCCATGAAAAATGTTACTGGTTTTCCTTGTGTGGTCCACAATAATAAAGTACTCTGTATTGGTATGTACTGGATTGCATCTTGTATTCCACTTGGATTATTTTTTTTTCTAACAGCAGCAGCCATACATCTGCCGCTTCACCTTAAACCTTGTTAAATAAAATTTTAAAGTTTTTTTTACTTTAAAAAACCCTTTACTTTAAAACTTTAAAAAGTTTTAAAGTTTCTAAAATTTGGATTTTTTTCGTGATCCAGTTCACATAATGGCTCTGCAAACTAGTGCATTGGAACAACTGGCAGGGAAGGAAAGAAACATAACATGGAAATGCGTGTCCAAGACTGTCTTGTCCTCTGTCCAATTCTAGATTTTTGTTGGCGTAACACATAGATGAACCTGGCCAAAATACATGAGAAAGACATCAACACCTGCCTCCAGGGTATTAGCGTTCATCCTTCTCCTTTGGAAATCACAATGCACTGGAAGGAGGTGACTGCCTGTGCTTGGAAGGACTCCTGCCTCTAATTGATCAAGGTGAAGTCTGTGTTCAGGAAGCCAGTTAAGAACCATTTTCATCAGTGATTTATACAGACTGGATTGCATCATGAAAATCTGTCCTGGCAGGAGCTTATCTTTTATCATGGCCTCCCTCCCTTAGTATGCCTCTCAGGCCTCAGGAACCCAGCAGTTCTCTCTGTCTACTGCCTCTCCTGACCAAAAACTGTTGTTAGCAAGTTAGGAGGACAGTAGAAACTGGAAAAGCATTAGTTCTAGTCGTTAAGTTATCCAATCATTTAACTTCTCTTTTTCTCTGTAGTTGAATTGTCTTTGTTCTTGTTTGAAGGTATTATCTGTGCCATTGCTCAGACCAGCAAAGAGGTTAGTGTTTGTTCTTTAGAAAAGACACTTGCCACTTGCCGTCTACAGCAATATGCTGGCTAGTAGGATGTTTCTAGCTGTGGGGGATGAACAGTTTTCCTAGGTGAGAAACTGGGAAGATGAAAGTTTGGAGACTGTCAATGTTTTTGAGGCTAGGCTGGAATAGGCCCTACTGTTTTCTTATCTTGGACTAGCTGAGAAGATCTGTCTTTGTTTTCTGAAACAATGACTAAAGGTGACCTGCAGAAGGGACTTGTGTTTGCCCTGACAAAAGTGCATTCACTAGTTTGTATTTCTAGATGGTGTGCGATCCCACTCTACGTGTTGCATCATGCTTGGTTGCCTTCTTTCAAGTCTTTTTTCATTTCTCTGAAACTATTTAACTCTATCCGTGTCTGAGTTAGAATCTGAACCTCACAAATCTTATCATTTAATAAATGGAGACCAGTGATGATGGAACAATTCTCAGATGGGAAGGACATTTTTCATACAATATGCAGAGCAAAAACACAGGAAGAGAGGGAACTAAACATAGAATCACCGAATGGTTTGGGTTTGGAGGGACCTTTAAAGGCCATCTAGTCCAATTCCCCTGAAATAAGCAGGGACATCCTCAACTAGACCAGGNCTTTCCAGGCTGCCAGCGCACGTTGCCGGCTCATGGCCAGCTTAAACATGAACGTGCAGCGTATATATATATAAGGGCCCTGAGCACGTGGGCAGGCATAATGGCCTGGACCAGCCTCTCCTACAGCCTTTATTGTACCTTCTGCCCATGGGCCCAGGATCTCCAGTTCAGCTCAGACCTGGGCCTTCTGTCCTGCTTGAACTACATCATAGAGTACTGGGGCCAGCCCAGCAACCATCCATGCCCGCGCCTGGTGGTGGCCTCCACAAATCTGAGGCCCCCACCCGTGACTGACTGCCCAGCTTGATCTTGGGCCTTCCTTGTCGTTATGGTCCTGCCCAGGTATCAGCTGTTTATGACCTTGGTCGCCATCTCTGCACCTGGCCCTGACCAGTGGATTGACTTCCCAGTTTGACCTCAGACCTGCGTCCTCACCACAAGCCTATGTGGTCATCGGGGCGCTCAGCTGCCCCTGTCTGCCATTGTCACCGGGCCTGTGCTGCCACCATGGCCTGGGCACTGTGGGACTGAGCCCTGCCTGGGGACACCCCCATCCTGGCAGCTGAGGCCATACTGTCATGCTTGGCCCCTGGCTCTCCATCCATTAAAGAGCAGTAGGCAAGGAGCAGGTACATTACTACCCCAAAGATGCCATAAACAGAGACAAGCCAAGGTCACCTGGGACCTGGAGAATAGTAACTCATCTTGTTCTTTGAGTTGCTTGCTTTAGCTTTTCAGATCCCCTGGAATCTGTTGTAATGGAAGAGAAGATGGTGAATGCTCCTTTTAACTAATCACTTCTGCCACTTCTGGTTTTGTTCTGTTCCAGACACTTTATTTGTATATATTAGATTATCTGGGTTAAGTGCAGCTTCTCTTTTTCCCTTCTATCTATCTACTCTGAAGTTGTTTAACAAGATCTTCCTGTTTTATTCCAGCTCAGTATCAAGAAGTCACAGGTACTAACTGGCACTCAGCGCTGAACGTATTTTTTATGCAGTGAACGCATGCTCTGTGTATCACTGAAGAATTCATAGGTCTCCAGTCTTTGATTTCTCAACCTTGCTTTGCTGACAGATATTGAAGAAGTCTCTTCAGAAGCTTGCCTGTTTAATTCGCCTCCCAGTTCTTCACAGTACTTTTTATTGTAAAGAACTTCTTTTTTCCAAGTGTGACTGTGAAGACATCCAACGTTATTATAATGAGGATTGACATCTGAACGGAATTATGTGAGTTGGAACATAAATGTAGACTTCTGTAGTTTCACTATTATGCTTATAAGTTGTTTGGGTTTTTAAATGAAAACTGCCTTAAATTAATGGGCTAAAATGGGGAATAAAAAAAGGAACAATCACTATTGTCAGTATCTTTTGTATAGCAGCACTTTTTGGGCACCAGTATGGGGTTTTTTTGTTGTGGGGTTTTGGGTTTTTTTTCTTTTCTTACCAGAGTGTTCAACTACTACTGCCATCCTTTCCTTCTGGGGAAAAATGCAGGTGACTTAAGTAATGAATGTCCCTGTGATCAGATGACTTGGGCTTAACCTGTGACTAGGCTGGTAAACCCCCAGCACAGAGAGGGTGGCATTCCAGTTCAGTGTGGCTGAACATCCAGTATGATCTGATTAAGAGAAAAAACATGTCTGCTTGGCCTGGCCAGTTAAAGTCTCCCCAGACAAAAAAGGCTGGAGTAACAGATCTCTTGCAGCCAGAGCTCATCACTGTATTTGGCAGAGTGTCTACCTTCAGTTACAAAAGTCGCATTTTAATTTCTAATCTGGACTTTATTTATACAAACCAATATTGTGGCACACAGAGAAGACACACGGATTCTCAGAAGATGTACTTAGTGTCTCTTCTGTCCTCCCTGAAAAGATGAAACAGCAGCACTTAGCAGTGGATACATATTTTAGAATATTGTTTTAAAGTAATTAAATAATTGAGAATTCAGAAAAAGCACAGGTAAATAGTTTCTGTAATTGAAGAACTGCACTTTTCTATTGTCAGACATTGTCTTAACGTCAGCTTCCAACTGTGTAGCTCACTGGTCTGTTGCGGACCTGTTACTAGGAGTCTTCATGCCTATAAACCCTCCATTCTACATCCTTATCATCCACCTTATTAACTCAAGGTCCTTTTCCTTATTAGCTCAACACTCGCCCCAGGTTTTTCAGTAAGCTTTAAGGAATACTGTGCCTTTATTGCAGACATGCCTTTGTCCTTAATAGAGACGTAACTTGCATTTAGGTTCATTTTCAAACTGTTATTTTCAAACTGTCAGCCTGTCCCAAGTGGGGTCCCCTAGGGATCAGTGCTGGACCCAACACTGTTTAATATCTTCATAAGTGATCTGGATAACGGTATCAAGTGTACCATGACAAAGTTTGCTGATGACACCAAAAGGAGTGGGGAAGTGGACACTTTGGAAGGGAGGTCTTCCTGCAGGGAAGAACAGGCTGTAAGAGTGGGAAGAACCTTATGAAGTTTAAAAAGGACAAGTGTAAGGTCTAGCACCTGGAAAGACATAATCCTGGAGTGCAGCACAGGCTGGAATATACCAGCTGGGGAGCAGGTCTGTGGAAAGGGCCTGGGGGTCCTGGTGGACAACTAGCTCAATATGAGTGAGCAGTGTGCTGCTGTGTCAAAGAAACCCAACGGGATGCTGGGCTGCATCAACAAGGACATCACCAGCAGAGATAAGTCACCATTATCCTATGCTGCTCAGGCCACATCTGGAATATGGTGCTCAGTTTTAGTCCCTGCTATGCAAAAAACCTCTGGACAGGCTGGAGAGGGTCCAGAGAAGGGCCACCAAGATGATCCAAGGGCTGCTGGGAAGCCTGGCAGATGAGGGAAGGCTGAGAGAACTGGGCGTGTTCAGCCTTAAGAAGAGAAGGCTCAGGGGAGACCTTACCACCATGTTCCAGTATTTAAAGGGTGGCTGCAAAGAAGATGGAGACTCCCTTTTCACAAGGAGTTACATGGCAAAGATGAGGGGTGATGGGTACAAGTTACTCCTGGGAAGATTCCAATAGGACACGAGAGGAAGATTTTTCACAGTGAGAACAATCAGAGGTTGGAATGATCATAGAATCATAGAATCACAGAATCGGTGAGGTTGGAAGGGACCTTTAAGATTGTCAAGTCCAACCATTAACCCACCCTGACGAAAACCCACTTCTAAACCATGTCCCTAAGTACCACATCTCCCTTTTTTTTGAACACCTCCAGGGATGATCTCCCCAGGGAAGTGGTGGATTCCCTGATATTGTACACTTTTAAGGTTGAGCTGCCCATGGTGATGGGCCATCCTGTCCACATCATGCTTTGCCAAGGAAGGTTGGACCAGGTTATCCCTGAGCCTCCTTCCAACCCGGGACTCTGTGATGCCATGATGACGTGTACGACGTGTTGTCACACGCTTGACGCTCTCTGGACTCTCCGCAGGAACGTGCCACCCCTTCCTCTTCTCCTTTTCCTCCTCCTCCTCCTCCTTTTCTTCTTCTTCTTCTCCTTTTCCTCCTCCTCCTCCTCGTCTTCTTCCTCTTGTTCTTATTCCCGCTTCTCCTCCTCCTCCCCGGCCCCGCCCCAGCTCCGCTCCGTTCCCAGCCGCCANAGAAGGGGCGTGGAGGGGCGGGGCGAGGCGTTGCCGGTGGTTCGTGGGCGCGGGGCGGGGCGGGGCGGGGCGGGGCGGGGCCGTGCGTCCCCTGCCGGTGTGACGTCGCGGCGCAGCCGTTACCCGTGCGGGGGTGCGCCCGGGTCCTGTGCGCGGAGGGCGGGCGGGGGTGGCCTCTCCGTAACGCTGTAGGTGGTGCATGGCCGATGGAATCGCAGCGGCACCCGGCTGCGCCTGGCTGCGCTGGGCACGGCGGCCTCGGGCCCCCTGCTGGTGGCTGTGCTGTCTCTGTGCTCACTCTGCACTGGCGAGGCCCCACCTCCAGGGCTGTGTCCGGTTTGGGCCCCTCACCACAGGAAAGACCCTGAGGGGCTGGAGCGGGTCCGGAGAAGGGCAGCGGAGCTGGTGAGGGGTCTGGAGCAGGAGTCTGGTGAGGAGCGGCTGAGGGAGCTGGGGGGGTTCAGCCTGGAGAAAAGGGGGCTGAGGGGAGACCTTCTCGCTCTCTGCAACTCCCGGAAAGGAGGGGGGAGCCAGGGGGGGGTCGGGCTCTTCTCCCAAGGAACAGGCCATGGGACAAGAGGAAACGGCCTGGAGTTGTGCCAGAGGAGTTTCAGATTGAGCATTAGGAAAAGTTTTTCCACTGAAAGGGTTGTCAAGCCTTGGAACAGGGAAGTGGTGGAATCACCATGCCTGGGGGTATTTGAAAGCTGGACAGACGTGGTGCTGAGGGACATGGTTTATGGGGGTTTTGTCAGTCTTAGGCTGATAGTTGGACTCCATGATCTGAAAGGTCCCTTACAACCCAGATGATTTTATGGTTCTACAGCGGGAAGGGGCATTCTGTTTTTTTAGGCCTTGTCTCTGCAAAGGTGGTGTACCAGGTAAATTAAAGCTATGAATTCTTACCTGATTTGTCTACTTAAACTGTGGAAAGTCTTTCAGACCTTTTTTCCCCTGATGCATGGTGAGTGAGGTTGTATTGTCTTTGCATTGCCATATCTCCAAGATTGGTTATACGGGAACATACACCTCTGAAATTGTTTAGGGAAGCCCACTTCTCAGAGGCTTGTCTGGTACATTTTGCTGAAATGCTTACATGTAAACATCACTAGATTACTAGATGTGGGACTTGAAAGGAGTGCGGACCTCGGCAGGTTTTTACTTCCCTGTGTAGGCTGGAGTTTTACCCCTGGGATTCTGCAATTGTAGTTCACCTAATTAATTGTCTTCTGCTGACAACACATGTGTTTTGTTCCCTGCTTGAGGCATCTGGTGGTGTAACATCTGGAGAACGCAAAAGCTGGCAGGTCATTTGATTCCAAGTAAAGTTGGTGAGGTCAAGTGAAACACAGAGTACGAGACTATATTTTCAGTTTCATAGACTTTGACTGGATTCTGTGGAAATACAGGTATGACTTGGACTATAACGGGAGGGGCAGAACGCATCAGGCATGGAATAGAAATCCTCAAATCCTATTAGAATTCTAGGCTTTTATACTTTCTCCCTTTGGAGACAGTCATGCCTCTGAAAACACTGACATTTCTGGTTGTGTCAGCAGGCTGCTAAATTGTTAGGAAAACTAAAATGTGTATTATGGTTTGAATAGAAGCTGTACTTAATTTTTCTCTAGCATGCAAATCAAATTCAGCATGTGATGGAGAATAAAAAGGGATATTACAAATCTGAATGAAGGAAGAATAGATATAAGAGCTAGTATGGAATTTTAGCAACTCTGTTCCTACTTTGTAACTGCTCCACCAGCCACTTTTCTGCATTGTAATTGTTTTCTTTATATAATCCAGGTCAGATGGCCAAATCAGTCAAAAGAAAAAGTGATTATTTAACTGGCAGATGAAGCATTGGGTGTCTTACAGTTAGAGGAAGAAAGGTAGGGGATGAAGTCTTCTCATCTCAATTTCTGTACTTTGATTTTCTTCACTCTAACTGAACTTTGTATGCAAGCTGAAATAAAGGAGTAAAATGAGATCTGTGTTCTATAGTAATTAAATATTGCAGTGTGTACTTCAGAAAAAAATTCTTTGATAAAGAGATGATGAGATAATCACAAAGGAATATGGTGAAAACCAGTAATATAAGCCAGGCTGCCTGGCTCTCAGCCTGGTGCCTCTCTCTTTGTTGGAACTGATAGGGCTGGTTTAGAGTAGCACAGTGCATCATGATACGGAAGGGTGATAACCACACGGCGGAGGGGAGGAAGAAATTTATTGGATTTCTTGAAGGAGGAGGAGGAAACTGTCCTAGGGAAGAGGGCAGTTCTCCAGACTAGGGGGATGGGGCCATACAACTCAAACAGGGGCCAGGATCAAGTGGTTATTGTGGCACCCAAGAGGTACTATGATAATTGTAAGGGGAGAAAACATGATAACTTGAAAGAGGACTATGGGCGAGCAAACAGCTTTAAGTAACTTATGATGTAACACTACACTGTAAGTATCTCTTAAATTGTTTTTTATATTGGAATTTGTGATTTAGTGTGCCATTCCTTCCAAAGTCTGGGGTATGCAGAATCTTCTTGGGGCTAGTTGAGATAGTTGAGGTTGTTCAGCCTGGAAAAGAGAAGGCTCCAGGGAGACCTTATAGCGACCTTCCAGTACCTGAAGGGGGACTACAAGAAAGCTGGAGAGGGGCTGTTTGCAGGCCGTGTAGCAATTGGATGAGGGGCAATGGTTTAAACTAGAGCAGGGTAGGTTTAGATTAGACATTAAGAAGTTCTTTACACTGAGGGTGGTGAAACACTGGCAGAGGTTGCCCAGAGGAGTGGTGGAGGCCCCATCCCTGGAGACGCTCAAGGCCAGATGAGGTGCTCAGCGCTCTGATCTAGTTAAAGATGTCCCTGCTTACTGCAGGGGGGCTGGGCCAGATGGCCTTTAGAGGTTCCTTCCAACCCAACACATTCTATGGTTCTATAATAGGATTCTTGAATTTTTCTGTGTCTACAGCAAGGTAATTCCATTTCCTGTTAATTACTCATTCCCATTAGCTGTCTTCCTTTTTTTTTTTTTTACCCCTTTAGAAAAGCTAAGGCAAAAAGCTGTACAATGTATAGTAAGTTTGATTTGAGGGAGCGTTTTCATGTTGTGTTTGGTCTTTTTGACCTTCTATATGCATAGCTTGCTTTAAGCAGTTTATTTTTCTATTTCTTGTAAATTCTGCTATTTGTCAATAGCCTTCCTGAGAAATATTCATATAGTTACATTTAGAAATTAACTTTGTACAGTTTTCATGCTCGATTGCGGTATAGATTTGTGGTAGTGTTAGCATTTCTGTTTTGAAGAAGAGCTTTGATACTCAAGTCAGCTGGACTGAATAACTTGGGGACAAAGTTCATCTTACAGGCACTTAGTGCTTTCCTTAGGGGCTTATTTATACATCTTCATTTATTTATTCTTGCATTTAATTTAAATGGAGCAATTTTATTTATAAAACTAGAATTTTCATGTTAGAAATTGTATAGGTTTGTAGGTGGAGGTCCTTCCATTTATTAGACAAATTAATAGAAAGGGTAACTTGAAACATTCAAGGAGCTTTGAGATACTGGCTATACTTGTAGCTTCACACCCTAAACTAGGATGGATGAACTCAGACCTTTGTCCTTGAGATTCTTGTTGTGCATATTCCAAATGTAATGCCTGTTTGGCTGTGGCAGATGTATCAGAGAGATGAAACTTGGATTTTTTTTTCCCGTGATGTGTGAGTTGCAAATCTTCTGTTCCCCCCCTCCTATTTCTCTTTGTTTATTGTGGTGATTTCTCATTTGGCATCATTGGGAGCAGGTTGCACAGGAACACGTCCAAGCGGGTTTTGAATGTCTCCAGAGACGGAGACTCCACCACCTCCCTGGGCAGCCTGTGCCAGTGCTCTGCCAACCTCAAGGTAAAGAAGTTCCTCCTCATGTTTAGGTGGAACTTCCTGTGCTCAAGTTTGTGCCCATTACCCCTTGTCCTATCACTGGGCACCACTGAAAAGAGTCTGGCCCCATCCTCCTGACACCCACCCTTTAAGTATTTATAAACATTGATAAGGTCCCCCCTCAGACGTCTCTTTTCCAGACTAAAGAGACCAAATTCCCTTACTCTTTCTTCATTGGAGAGGTGTTCCAGTCCCCTCAGCATTTTTGTAGCCCTATGCTGCACCCCCTCCAGCAGTTCCCTGTCCTTCTTGACCCGGGGAGCCCAGCACTGGACCCAGCACTCCAGGGGGGGCCTCCCCAGGGCAGAGTAGAGGGGGAGGATGACCTCCCTCCACCTGCTGGCCACACTCT
>VXBO01014310.1:10572-23841 GCA_013400135.1 Rhinoptilus africanus
CTTCTCTGGTCTTCCTTTTTCCTCCAATGTACTTGAAGAAGCCCTTCCTGTTGAGCCTGACATCCCTTGCCAGTTTGAGTTCTAAGGCAGCCTTGGCTTTCCTCGTTTCATCCCTGCACACTCTGGCGGCATTCTTGTAATCTTCCCAAGGGATTAGGCCATTCTTTCATTTACTGTAAACTTCCTTCTTCCACTTGAGCTTGGTCAGAAGCTGCCTGCTCAACCAGGCAGGTCTTCTGTGTCCCTTGGCCGATTTCTTGCTTTTAGGGATGCACTGATCTTGAACCTGGAGGAAGTGGTCTTTGAACACCAACCAGCTCTCATGAGCCCTTTTGCCTTCTAGAGCCCTATCCCACGAGATCTCTCCAAGCAGCTTCCTGAAGAGACTCCTGAGGGCTGGGCCAAGCAGTAAAGACTGAAGCAAAGAAGGCATTATTCTTTGAATGCAGCAACTTCCTGCTTCTCCCATACTATTTGTGCCCATGTTTCCTTTATTGTTGCTTTTCAGTCTTCTATTTTTGTATTTGCTGCTCTTTAGGAAGGTGCTCTCATTGATTTTGCTGTAACTCCATTCAGGTCTGTAAGTTCTTGAATATCTATCTTTCATCAAACTCATCATCTTGTGCAACATTTACTATTTGAGTTACATCATCCTCTCGTTTCTCAAATCTTTAAAACATGAGTACAGTCCTTCCATAGTGCCTTCCAAGAATCAGTCGTTGTCTTGCTACTTATTAAGTTTCATGAAGCAAGAATGTTTTTCGAGGCATGTTGCAACTTTTCAAAAATTCACACACTACTGTTTGATTTGTCGTTTCTTTCAAGTAATGTGTTTGTCATAAAACATTTTGAAATTGGCACTCTTTAGGCGTCGTAAAAGGGAGGTAGCGCTTGGTGGTGAGCACAACTGAAATGTTCAGATGAAAATCACACAGGTGAGCTGGTTGGCTCTTTTACTGAGAATCAGCAGAGTGGTAAGTGCTAGATTATCTGGGTGACTAGAGCAATTCCCTAACCAATCTTCTGTGATACTGGATGTTGCCCATGCCCTTAGCTGAACGCTAGTGACCAGGTTACGCAAGTAGGGTTAAATGTTTCAGCACTCCAGGTTTCTTGAGTGGTAGCCTAGTAGGGGGTTTACATTTGAAGTCGCCACATAGATTACCGTCAAATAGTAAAATGGGGTGTTTTTTTCACGATCTTGTATTTGGGCGCTTGCTTCTCCAGAGCAGTAAAAGCTTTCGATGGTGTGTGTTTCTAAGAGTCAAGTATCTTCTGTTCTGAACACATGTAGCAATGCATGGCCTCTGACACCCCTCACCTGATTGAAACACATCTGCAGCCTCGTGATCCAGACGTACTCATCCCTCTCTAAACTCTGCTATAAAGAGATTGAGGTTTTGGTGTTTAATTTTCATAGCCATCCTTGACTGATTTGAAAATCCTTGACTGTTAAATATTCACCTTATTCTGGAAATAGATTGCTGTTTTTCATTGCTCTTTTTGCCAGGTAATAGTGGAACTTAATGCATGGCATTCAGTTTTTTGCACTCTGACACCATTTTTTTAGTCATAGAGTTACATATGTGACCACTTAGCTTCAGGAACAGATCACCGAAGTTATACACTTATTTTTTTAATATGATATTGGTACGGTATGATCTCCAGAGGTCCCTTCCAACCCCTATCATCCTGTGATTCTGTGATTTGATGGGTGAGCTGTTTGGCGGATGCGGAATTGGTGGGATAGTCACATCCAGAGGGTGGTGGTCAATGTCCAGATGGAGATCGATGATGAGTGGTGTCCTTCAGGGGTCCATACTGGGAACAGTACTGTTTAATATCTTCATCAGTGACACGGACAGTGGGATTGAGGGCACACTCAGCAAGTTTGCCGACAACACCAAGCTGAGTGGTGTGGTGATATGGCTGAGGGAAGGGATGCCATCCAGAGGGACCTGGACATGATGGAGAGGTGGCCCCATGTGAAGCTGATGGGGTTCAACAAGGCCAAGTGCAGGTCCTGCCCCTGGGTGGGAGGCAAACTCTGGTCTCAGCCCAAGCTCGGGATGGAGGAATGGAGAGCAGCCCTGAGAGAAGGGCTTGGGGGTGCTGGGGGGTGTGTGCTGGCAGCCCGGAAAGCCACCTGAGGTCTGTTACCCACAGAATTCATCAAAAAAGGCAGCACTAATATTACCCTGTGCTTTCTGCCACATTCTGATGTAGAGTGGGAGAGGTGCAGTTGCAAGAGCAGGAGAGCAATATAATGTAGCAATATGAGTTGTAATTTAGCCTCATTGTTACTGTTTCATATGGAATACAGAATTCTAATTTCTGTATGGAGTGATGTCATCAGGAGATAGATGATCCATTTGAGTGGACAGTGAGTTCAAAGTCATTATGGCCATATATGGTGAGAATGCCTGTCAAACTTGCATCAGGCAGAAGAGACCTGTGTGATGCACAAAAAATAAAAATAATTTAAAAAACCCTCAAACTCTGACAGTCTACCTTCCAAGCAGCCTGATAAAGACTTTTGTGACCCATAGTAGAAGAAGTGGGGGAAGAGATCTAAAATTTATAGGAGTAATCATTCTATTATTGAGTTCTTATATGTTTGAAATTTGAGATGAGATTAGATGCTCATCCATGATACAACTACAGGCTGTTTTAGAGGCTCCATCCTATAGCAGTACATGATTGCAGTCTGATGTTTTGCTAGTGCTACCTCAGATAAGTTATAGGTGCTACTGATAGGAACACACTTATAGACTGCTTTCTGTTCAAAGTGAAGCAGGGTGATTGAAACTAATCCTTTAAGTATAAGCTTATCACACCTTTGCTTGGCTTTCATACAAGGTGTGGACTTTGTGCTTTGGTTACCTGCAGCCTAAAAAGAAAAGTAGAGGAAAACTCATAGAAGGGGAATCACCTTGGGGCGGGGGTAGGTGTCATCTGGCTGCAGAAAATGAATCAAACCTTTAGAGGGGAGAGAGGGACTTTTACTTGCTCTTACCAGAAAGGGCTGCCTCTTTGTGAAGCGGTCTCCATTAGCTGGGGAGGCTGTCTGGGGCCTGTTGCAGACTTTGGTACTGGATGCTTTCTTTCTGCTTTAGGTGGGTAGTTAATTTTTTCTTAGTAAGGCAGTATCTTCTTGGTGGAGAGGCAGAGCTGGCTACAGCATAGTGGAGGTCCTACAATGCTCTGTCTTCAGGATCTTTCAGTACTTCATCTACGATGTATGTCACTAACGTTATCCGTAAACACAGATAACTAAAAACACAAGTAACAGCAAAAGTGGTACTGAATTAGAACTACAGCTTCATGTAGTCCAG
This sequence comes from Rhinoptilus africanus, assembly GCA_013400135.1. Taxonomy (NCBI): domain Eukaryota; kingdom Metazoa; phylum Chordata; class Aves; order Charadriiformes; family Glareolidae; genus Rhinoptilus; species Rhinoptilus africanus. The sequence continues at coordinate 13,908 of VXBO01014310.1, forward strand.
TGCGTTGTCTCCAGAAGCGCCTGGTGGCAGGTGGGCAAGACTGAAAAATGGTGTTCTCCTCCTCCATTTATCCTAACTGTTTCCAAGTTGCAGGCTTCTCAGAGCTGACTACACATAGGTAAATTTGTTGTGACTGCAGCTTCCATGATCTTCTATCTGTATCAGCACCTTGTATCTCTTAGTAGACAGTTCTGGAACAGGATACCGTGGGTATTCAAGGCACCTGTCTACCATTAGATAAGGAGGGAAATACAGGGAAGGAGCATGAGAATTGCATCCCTCACGTTGTTTACCGCCACCAGGCAGGACTTAATCCTGAAACCAAGAAAATTTGCATTTAGGAGGACCTGAGGGATAAGCTTTTGGGTAGGAGATTGGGCACAGAGTATCTCATGAATAAAGTAAAGCAGTGTACTGGTTTTGGCTGGGGTAGAGTTAATTTTCTTCATAGTAGCTAGTATGGGGCTATGTTTTGGATTTGTCTGAAAACAGTGTTGCTGATACAGGATGTTGTCCTTATTGCTGAGCAGCTCTCGCACAGAGTCAAGGTGTTTTCTGCTTCTCACCCCACCCCCACCAATGATGGGCTGGGGGCACACAAGACACTGGGAAGGGACACAGCCAGGACAGCTCACCCCAAATGACCCAAAGGATATTCCATCCCATATGACGTCATGCTCGGCATATAAAGCTGTGGAAGAAGGGAGGGAGGGGGAAGGATGGAGGTTTGGAGTGAGGGCGTTTGTCTTCCCAAGTGACCATTACATGTGCTGGAGACCAGCTTTCCTGGGGATGGTGGAACACCCGCCTGCGATGGGAAGTGGTGCACGAATTCCTTGTTTGGCTTTGCTTGCATGCACAGCTTTACTTATTAAATGGTCTTTATCTCAACCCATGAGTTTTCTCACACTTCTGAGTCTCTCCCCATCCCACCAGGGGAGTGAACAAGTGACTGCCTGGTGCTTAGCTCCCAGCTGGAGTTAAACCAGGACATGCCACCTTAGTCCATGCTTAGCACTATGATTCCTTCCCATCTGCTTGAGCTAACCCTTATGTAGAATTCCTTCTTTTTGCCTCCTGCTTGCTAAAGGTGTGGTTTCAGGATTTGTAGTTATCCCAAATTTCAAGTGGCTTTAAAGTTCCAAATTATTTGTCTCCATCTCTATTCATGTATACTTCTTTGAAAGTTAGATTTTTAGATCTAGGCTCTTAATGGCTAAAATTTCATTACTATGCCCGCATAATTGTAGGGTTGTATTTTGTTGTTTATTTTTCCCATTTCTGGGGAAAATTAGTTTGACTGTGTGGTCTACAAAAATGCCATAACTTACTCTTGCTGGGACTACGCTTTGAAGAAGGGTGCTGTCATCTTTACTGCTGCTGAGCTTACTTATACTGTAACAACTGCTACAACAGCCAAGCTGAGCTCACTTTGTTATTTGCCCCGTTGGAGGGTTGGAAGCTGAGAAGTGTGGAGGGGTCGCACCTGTGGGGAGGAGCAGATGGGGCAGGTGACCCCTAACTGACCAAGGGGGTGTTCCATCCCATCTGCCCCATGTCACTATAAAAGCTGAGGGATCAAAGGGTCAGCCTCTTTCTTCAGTGGCTGGCATCTGAGGAGGACTCTGTCTGTTCATCTGCTTTTGATCCCAATCTGTGCGTTCCTGACTCCAGACCTGGAATCCAGCTCCCGTCCATCGCTGTTTGCTAGATGATAGAGTTGACTAATAATCAGAACCAAAGTGTTGATACAGAAATTGCAGACTTCACACAGGGCAAATGACATTAACTAAAGGCTCTAAAATGTAAAGTAAACTTTATTATCCTTGAACCACAAAATAGATTTCTTTGGTTGTACAAATTTCACTAGTTACAGTCTTGATGCGCTAATTTTCCCTCAGAGTCTCTCAGGAGAGAATGGGAGAGAACCCAGAGCCTGGCACCAGGTACCGCAAAGGGAAAGAAAAAAAAGAATCACAAGTTAGTCACCAAAACCAATCCAGGATTGTTTCCAAAATTGCTGTTGTTAAAAAGCAAATGCTAAAATTAGATTTAAAAAGGAAAAGCTCAAATTGCTGATGATGGAAGCAGCCAGAGCTGCAGTTTGAGATTACCAGAGTTCCCCCTTCAAAGCTCTGTAAAATTAAAATGTACGAAGTCAGTTAAAATGATCCGCTGGATTTTGGCATGAAGGGAGATTCTCGACTAAAAGAAACTGCATCCAGTTCTTTCATTCAGCAAATATACAAGCAGAAGTGCCTGTCGCTCCCAAGCCACTTGGAGTCACTGAGAGGCTTAAGGTCCAACTCTGGTCTTACTGCTGGAGGGGTTCAGCAGAGAGCACCAATGTAACAGGGCTGACAGATCAGATCACTGCCAAGCTCAGATGCCTTTCTCCACATTAGAGGCATTAAAAAAAAAAAGAAAAAAAGAAAAGAAAAGGGATGTTTTACTTCAGTAGTGGGCAGTAGAGCAGCAGAGACTGATTTCAGAGCTATAAGCAGCATCTGTCTCTTCCACATCTGCAGAGCTCACTTGATACAGAATCCGTTCACAGCCCTTGTTCCACTCACGGAAACCAGGAATCACACCCCTGCTCTTTTTTCATTTTCATTTTTTTCCTCTTGCACGGGCGAGGATGCTTTTTCCCTATTCTACGTGGAAAGGGGTCTGAAGCCAACAAGTTTCCAGAGAGTAGAATTGTGTAGTTATTGCAAGGCATAGGCCAGACTTGTCCTGCTGCACTGTGCTCCCTGCCTGGCAGGCACTCCTGGAGAGCCCCACACTGGGCACCTCTGGAACGTCACATTCCATTTCACAGCTAGCAAACTCGCCCACTGGTTTCCTCCTACCTGTAAGACGCCATAACTCCTACCCTGACCCCAGCAATGCCACTTCCTACGCTTCCCCATTTCCTGAACCCTACCCCGCTACCCTGTCTGCTGTTTACACTTCCTACCTGTGCCACTGTATCCTAATCCCCAGCTATTCTGCTCTCTATTGCTGTCACACACGCACACTGCTACGCTTCTGCTACAGCTGTTCAGCTCCTTTCTCATCTCTGCCCCAGGTCATTGATTCAGTCACGGTGCTGACAGAAGAGACACCTGGCCTCCTCTGACACAGTACAGTGTGCTTGTAGAGCGGGTAACACTGCATGCATGACACATGCAGTTATGGGTACATCTAGGTAGGTACCCGTCTCCCAGAACAGCACAAAATACTGTCAGGAGCAGTTTCCTACGCAGGACTTCGCTGCGCTCACAGAGGCAAGTGGCACAGAGCTGGTACAGGCTCCTGCTTATTCAGTTGTCTTTGCTGGAGCACACAGGTGTCAGTGTCAGAGGGAGGCACTTCACTGAAATTCCTTTTTTTTTTCTTTTTCTTTTTTTTTTGCCTCCAAGCTACCCATTTCCACATACTCCCAAAAGAAAGTGAGGTGACACGGTGTGGGAGGTGGAAGGAGATGCTTTTTGGCAAAAGACTGGAAATTAAATAGGAGCAAAGGCAGGCTGGACCTTCCTTCTAATTCATACCAGAGCAGAAGCTCCCACATTAACCACTAAAAAAATCCAAGTTGAGGAAATAACAGCTGGAGCCCGACGCGCTCTAACATTCACATGTTCTCCCTGTGCTACCCTTCCCACACACACACTATTTACAGGCTAACAAGCTGCAGCTGCCCACTGTCCTACCCACACCTCCTCTCAATTTGCCATCAGTAAGTCTAGTGTTGTCCCATTTTGTTTAGGACATGCCCCAGTGCATTATCGGGTGAGAAAAGAGGGCGGTTCACAGCCTTAAAGGAAGTTAGTTGACCACAATGCTCCCTGGGGTGCTCAGTTCCCATCCAGAGCCCAGGAGTCGGCAGTGTGGGCAGTCCGGTGCTGTCCCTGGAGCGCAGGAAGCTCAACAGCCCTGTGCTGGGCCACTCCATCGCCCGGGTGCAGCACATCTTCTACGTAGGGACGGCAGCCTCCAAACTGCGCCGGCTGTGTCGGAGTTTGCGTTTGCTGCTGTACAGGGCCATTTCTTCAAGTGCTGATGAAGTAGGTGTTGATGAATCACGTGTTACTAACATTTCCTCCTCCTCGGGCTGCCCATCCTGCTCCTGGGGAACTGCATAGACAACAAAAGTGAAGGTTTTAGAGAAAGCGCTAGGTTAAGTGCATAGCTCATGTAGTTAAGCTCAGGCACTGAATTTGAGACAGCACCAAAGTCTCAGTGATTTACAGTAATCCTCTGCCCAGAACTTTTAGGTGATCTGTAGCTCGTGTACTGACTACTGTGGATTCTGGGAAGGAAGTCACATGCGTGAGAAGGGCCCTGCTCCTAACAACCACGATTCACTGAAAATCATTGGAAGTGGGAAGCCTTAGGAAAAATGAAGTATTCTGAAAGGACTCAGGTGTATGCTAGCGCTCCAAGCATTTCACTAGTTTCAACAGAGCAGCAAGCACTAAAAAGCAATGTGACCATCAGTATGGTATGCCATAGCTAATGAGAGAGGGGAGTATTTTGGCCTTGCTTAATGTTGAAATTACATGACTAAGTCCTTTCTGTAAATTTAGGCTGTGACTTGGGTCCCTCACCAAAGGAACTCACCAGGAAAAACACTCCTGTGGCAGGGCAGACTCTCAGTTAACTTGGTCTCAGGCCTTTGAGGATGTGCTCGGCACCTAAAGCACACTGCTTTAGAGTGGCTCCTCACCCTCCTGAGAGGAGCTGGTAGAGCTTTGACACACACCTGGAACATCTGCCCTTGTGATAATTTGGCTTGACCAAGTACCGTGAGATACTTGGTAAAAAGGAAAAAAAATCCACAAAACCACAGATTTTCCCCTTCAACTGCAAACCAGCTGCTGGGAAGCCTCACAAGTCTTTGAACATAGCAGAGAACCTCAAATACAGAAATCTGTGAAGATACATCCAATCAAAGGTGCACGGCCTGCTGAGCTGTACCCAGTGGCCTGTCCTCTGCTCTAGAGCCGCACTCTAGATGCGATATCCTCCCTGTGACAGTATCCGAGTTGTTATATTCAGAATCCTTCCGGAACTATTAACCATAGCATTAACCTGTTGTTTGAAAAGGACACAGGACCAAATGAATGCAGGCGACAAATCTGACATCTTGAAAGGATCCTGGGATGGGTAAGTAATGACTGTCCTCCAAACAAGGCCAACGGGTATAAAAGAAAGGGACGGGCACATGCTGGTGATAACCCAGATGGGGGGACTGGGGGAGGAAATCAATGTGGCTTAGAGGGAATTCATTCCTTTTAGACACTCCTTTTAGACATTCCTTTTAGAATTTGCCAAAGACTGTCTTAAACATGCAAGTCAAGTGATCTCAACACAGCACACTGAGCTTTTAACAAAACCTTTTGATTGCTCCTCAGCCAAAGCTCTTAACGAAAACAAGCTGCCATGGGCTAAGAAGGCACGTCCTTTAGTGGGTAAATAAGTAGTTAAAACACAGAAAAAGTGCAGGAAGTTATTACCTACTATCACAACACAGAGCAGCTATCTGTTTTAGGGTCAGTATTTGGTAACTAATGAGAAGGAGTAGTGACGTGAGTGACGAAGACTGTATTGAGAGAGCTGCTGATGATACCAAGCTGTGTATCAGGGTCGTCAAATGAAACTCAACTACAAAAAAGGGTATTAGGATTTTACAGAGTTGACTGGGCAATGATGTGGAAGGTGAAATTTACTGCAAATGTGAATAGATTCAAGAAAGAAGTAAACAACTCTAAAATTAAAGGCCTCTGGCTTAGAAAGTGCTAAAACACCAATTGTTGTAGCCTGGAGTCTTATTCTGGAAGGAATCACTTTATGCTTTTCTTCTTTTATGTTCTTTTCTTGGTATTCCCAATGGCTCACATCAGACACAATATCAGACTAGCTAGAACCTCATGCTGACTTAAGTAAGTTTATTTTTACACTACTGGATGATGCTTAAGATCAATAAAAGTCATCTAATCCTGACTACATATGAAATGCAGCATCCTTAAAAGAGATTATGATTCTGTAGTCATTGGGGGGAGCTCTCTGAAAACACTGGCACACTTCTCACCAATACCATTTCACTTTTGAGAATTAAATATCGTAAAAGATAGGAAAACATAGAGAACACCTTCTGCCACTGCATAAACTCATCACATTTGCAATACTGCATGCAGCCCTGTTCTCCTTCTCTACCTTAAAAATGGCACAGATTAAGTAAAAAAGGTCCAGAGGGGTGGGGGAATGATTCCCACAAAGAAGAACTAGGATTCTTCAGCCTGGAAAAAAGATTACTGATATGATACTGGCCTATATGAATGGTACAGAAAGAGTGAATAAGACATCATTCACTGCATCCCAGAAGACCCAAGGAAATTATCAAGAAACAGAAAGTAAACAAAATGTCTAATTATAGAACTCAATGACACAAACTGTCATGAAAGATTAAAAACTGAAGGGACTTGGTGAAGTCTCCACTGACTGGAAAAGGGGAAACATAATCCTCATTTTCAAAAAGGGAAAGAAGGATGAACCAGGGAACTATAGGCCAGTCAATCTCACCTCTGTGCCTGGCAACATTATGGAGCAGATCCTCCTGGAGGCACTGCTGAGGCAGAAGCATAATGAAGAGGTGACTGGGGACAACCAGCACAGCTTCACCAAGGGCAAATCGTGCTCGACAAACCTGGTGGCCTTCTATGAGAAGGTCACAACATCAACAGACAAGGGGAGAGCTACTGACGTCATTTACCTGGACCTGAGCAATGCCTTTGACACTGTCCCACACGACATCCTGGTCTCCAAGCTGATAAAATATGGGTTCGATGGATTGACAACTCAGTGGATAAAGAACTGTCTTGACGGCCACATCCAAAGAGTGGCTGTCACTGGGTCCATGTCCAAATGGAGACCAGTGACAAGTGGAGTCCCTCAAGGATCAGTACTGGCACCGGTCTTGTTTAACATCTTCCTCAGTGACATGGACAGTGGTATAGAGTGCACCCTCAGCAAATTACAGAATCACAGAATCGTAGGGTTGGAAGGGACCTTAATAGATCATCTTGTCCAACCCCCCTGCCACCGACACCAAGCTGTGTGGGGGCGGCTGACACGCTGGAGGGAAGGGAGGCCATCCAGAGGGACCTGGACAGGCTGGAGAGGTGGGCCCAGGCCAACCTCATGAAGTTCACAAGACCACATGCAAGGTCCTCCATGTGGGTTGGNTGGTAGGACTAGGGGGAATGGATTAAAACTAGTGATGGGTCAATTCAGAACGGATGTTAGGAAGAAGTTCTTCCCCATGAGGGTGGTGAGATACTGGAACAGGTTGCCCAGAGAGGGGGTGGAAGCCCCATCCCTGGAAGTTTTTAAGGCCACGTTGGACGGGGCTCTGAGCAACCTGATCTAGTTGGGAGGTGTCCCTGCCCAGGGCAGGGGGTTGAAACTAGATGATCTTTAAGGTCCCTTCCGACCCTGACAATTCTGTGATTCTAAAAAAAAAAAAAATCTAAACAATTCTATGGAGGATTATTCCATTGATGATCTATATGCAATACCTGGGTTGAGACATGCCTTCTTAATAGGTGATTACAGAAAATTGAGAATATTCATCTATGCAAGCTCATTTTCTCTGTTTCTTACAGTCTTTCCACAAAAACTCAGGGAGGACAGAACTGATGTAGAAGAGGAGAATTTTTTATATTCCTCATGCGATTTTATAACTTGCCAAAATCGATGTAAAAATAAAAATCTATATGTTGGCTGGAATGCTACACTGCCTGGAAGAATGCGATGGGGGGGAAATAATATAAAAAAACTTGAGAGCTTTGTCCTATACCAAAAGAGCTTAGTTACATCTTCATCTCTATCCTTCCAAACTAATTTTGGAAAACCTGCATTTTTTGTTGCCTCACACACATCACAGCCTTCTACGGTGGTGACTTAAGGATTACTTGAAGACTAAGCACTAGCTTAAAAAACTCTGATAGAGCACCACACTCTTTCTTATGGATTTTATTCTATTTGAGGGCCCAACAGACCAATGACAGGCAATAATGAGGTCTGAAGCCCCTAAGCAATTGCTGATTAATTCCCGATTCTCCAGTGACCTTCTTGTTATCTACACTGACTAAACGGACTACCTCAAGAGATTAACCCAGCTTTATTCCAAGGGATGAAAACCAGATGCTGTTCTCAGGAAAGAAGTTTTTCTTGAGTATCACTGCAGCGGAACCTCCTTCTGGAAATGGCCCTTGCAGGGATCAGCTATCTGGAGTGCAGCCTTTACTCACAATTTGCCACGATAAAATTGAGAAAGAAACTGTTCGTAGTGTAAAATAAAGGGGGAAAGAAATAGCTGCAAAACATGTAGAAGAAAACTAGCATCGTCTGTTAAAGAAAACCAAAGTAATACTAATGAGCAGGCAGGCCCTGCTGAGCTCCACGCTCCTGCTGCAGCCACCCGGAATGAAGTGGGAGATGGTCTGAGCCTGTCTGTTATAGCTGGGGACAGAAAGATGCACCGTAGCTAGGACAGCCTGGAGAGATACAGCAGTCAAAGCTTTAATTACTGGTTATTTAGGTGACCATGCACACAGATCCACAAGCATGGACTTGGAGAGTCACCTGGGTACCAAAGCACTCAAATGCTCACAAGTCTTAAATCAGGATGAATTTATCTGCAGCTGCCTGCTGCAGGCGGCAAGATTCTGTGCTGTCGCTGAAGGGGCAGAAGACAGACCCTGAAGAGTGGACGTTATTCATTTACAGTGGGTGACAGAGGCCAAAACTTCTCACCAACGTTCTACTACCATTCTTTACTCCAGAACACAGAACCAGAAGAGAACTAGGCATGCTTATTACACACCATTCTCAGCAAATTAGACATCACTAAAGCACAATGCAAATATCCTACCCAAAACTGAATGTGGCGAGTTTGGAGTTTCATTCTAGAATGGACAAAATACAACATTGCTTCAAGCAGCAAGAAGTTGAAGTCCTCAGGGTTGATTCCACAAGCAGGCAAAGGGGAACCCCCTAGAACCACGGTGGGAAGCAAGGAGTACAAAGACGACTCCTTTGGCCGTGAGCTTACCTGAGTTATTTCTGTCATCTGTGTATCTGAGGTCATCAGCTGAATCAGGGGACTGGAAGAGAACAGAAGACATGAGCATCCACCTCTGTAGCACTTGTGCCAAGCAATTCCCCACCCTCCAGCCTTCCCCCACAATACAGAGAACCTTTTGCCCTCAAAGGCGCTGGGAATACAGCAGCCGGGCATGACCCTCAGTGCATGCACATGATCACAACACTAATCCTTTGTGCTGAAGTCAAGCAGCCCATTGCCTGAACTGCAGCATGAGGTGTGTGTCTGCTCCTCCGAGCTCTCCTCCTTTTGCTTTGTGTGTGTAGGGAGGAGAGGATGGGAAATGACAGGAAAAGCAGAAAGCATAAAAAGTACAGAAAATGAGTAGAAACGTGAGAGGAGAGCAAAGACGTGACCCTACATTTTCCTTGAGAATCCCGGATCCAAATTCTGCACCTGTGCTGTTCCCAGGCCTAGCTTCTTAAGCAAAATCAACTTTCTTATCATAGAATGGTTAGAGTTGGAAGGGACTTTAAAGACCATCTAGTTCACCCCCCTGCCCTGGGCAGGGACACCCCCCACCAGCCCAGGCTGCTCCAAGCCCCGTCCAACCTGGCCTTGAACCCCCCCAGGGATGGGGCAGCCACAGCTTCTCTGGGCAACCTGGGCCAGGGGCTCACCCCCCTCACAGCCAAGAATTTCCTCCTCACATCCCACCTCAATCTCCCCTCGGGCAGGGTCAAACCCTTCCCCCTCGCCGTATGGCTCCCCTCCCTGATCCAGAGTCCCTCTTCAGCTTTCCTGGAGCCCCTGGAGGGACGGGAAGGGGCTCCAAGGTCTCCC
>VXBO01014311.1:0-112121 GCA_013400135.1 Rhinoptilus africanus
CACTGCTTCATTTTTCATGTTTTCACAGCATGACTTTGGACTATAAGCATTAGCATCTTCCCATCTAAGGCCTAGGCATCATTCAGCATTTTACAAGACTGTTTCTAAAAGGCAGTTTAGCTGTAGCCACCCTGTTTTAGGGAAAAAAGATCAGTTTACACATGAAGACGTGAGACAGCTGTGACGCTAAGCATCACAGACGCTAAGAGGTCTCTAACCTCTTCCATGTAGTAACATACATATCTATATCTATACATATACAACGTATCTGTGGCAATGTAACCTTCTCAGTCTTATTATCTGGAAAATTATCCACTCTGGTGGCAATAGTCAATCCATGAAAGGTCTCTCTCTCTCTCTATTTACCTCTTTAGCAGTGAAGCTAAAAGAGTAATTAACTAAGAACTAAAGCATGAGCAAAAGCTATAGGAAAAGGCAGTACGGCCTGAAGCCAGGATTCTTGATTCATGCTACCCACAAAGAGAGATATAAGGGGAGCCAAAACACAACCTGAGCAGAGGTGAGGGAATGAAGGTAAATCCTCAGCAGCCTCTGTGGGGAAGGCTGGTGAGATGCTGGTGAGATCACACTACCAGCTCGCAGCATTGTGGCACAACGACCAGTATTAAGCAGAGCAAGACTGTAGAGAAATGTTGCTTTTATATCCCCCAAAAGGAAGCAGAATGAGGTACTTGTACCACAAAATTAAGATTGCTGCCATTTTCATATAGCATTGGAGACATAAAAATTATCTCCCTAGAGACAGTCAGTCAGTCATGGGGCACTTTGTACCACCTTCCAGAGACAATTACTGAGGGAAACACTAATCCTGCATAAATGTCTCTAAGCAGGAAGAACAGGGAAAGTACATGAGCAAAGACAGCCATTGTTGCAGAGGAAACATTCAGGATCATGGAAAAGAAAGTCAGAGAAGACAGATCAGCAAAGAAACAGCTGATTCATAAATCAGCTATAATTGGACTTTGGGATCAACAACGACGGATCCAATTCTAGCTACAGCTCACTCCCACGGGTACCAAGAGGCAGCACAACATGAGGGTGAAGAAGTGTGGCCAAGTACTGTCAATATGCAATAAAAGAGTTTTGAAGCCAGCAGGCAGACATGGGTTTTTAACACAGAAGTTAAAAAAAAAACCCAGAATGATCAAAGCTACTGACACTTGAAATGTATAGTAGTTGATGCAAAGGCGGCACGATTGTCAGGGAACGTTACTAAAGCAAGCCACCAGTTTGCTTGAAATATGAGGTCTGACTGTCTTCACCATGAAAGGAAAAGATAATAGTCACTCTGTGCCCTCTCTAGCAGCCTAACAGATACATCATGGATTCACGGAATTTCAGAGTTGGAAGGGAAATCATCTAGTCCAACCCCCTGCTAAAGCAGGATTGCCTAGAGCACATTACTGCATCCAGGTGGGTCTTGAAAGTCTCCAGAGAAGGGGACTCCACAACCTTCCTGGGCAGCCTGTTCCAGTGCTCCCTCACCCTCACCGTAAAGAAGTTTTTTCTCGTATTTGATCGGAACTTCCTATGTTCCGGCTTGTGCCTGTTACCCCTCACCCTGTTACTGAGAACCACTGAAAAGAGCCTGGCTCCATCCTCCTTAAACCCACCCTTTAGATACTTGTAAATATTAATAAGGTCTCCCCTCAGCCTTCTCTTCTCCAGGCTAAAGAGCCACAGCTCCTTCAGCCTTTTCTCGTAAGGGAGATGCTCCAATCCCTCAATCATCTTTGTTGCCCTACACTGGACTCCCTCCAGTAGTTCCCTCTCTCTCTTGAACTGGGGAGCCCAGAACTGGACACAGTATTCCAGTTGTGGCCTCACCAGTCTGGAGTAGAGGGGGAGAATGACCTCCCTCGACCTGCTGGCCACACTCTTCCCTATGCACTCCAGAATTCCATTGGCCTTCTTGGCGACAAGGGCACATTGCTTGCTCATGGATAATTTACTGTCTACCAAGACCCCCAGATCCTTTTCTTCAGAACTCCTGTAAGGGGATCAGCTCCTCCATGGTGTAGTCAGCTGAAGGGTCTCACAAGAGCTCGTAAGAAACCTGAAGTGCACCAGTCCCTCAGGCCTGGTGGAGCTGCTGAAGGAGGAACTGGGGAGAGCAGAAAGCCCAGACACCCTCACACTCGCAGAAACCAGAGTTGGCAGCTGTGACTTTTCATTTTTGCAGCCTTTAGCATTTTTAAGGTGGTGAAAAGCCCTCAAGAATGTCTTGAATGTTTGGGAAACCTCCCGTCAGGGAACAGAGCCCCGCAAAGCAGTCACTATGCAGTAATCCTGAAGATATACTGCTTGATTTGTCTGGGACTAAAAAAGTCTCTGGTTGCAATGTGGAAAATAGGTTCTGGCATGCTGAATCACCCAGCCCCTGACAATCTGCGCTATGCCTTTTGCCAGGTACCACTGAAGAAAAAAAAAAAAAAAGGCACCAGACATCAGCCTGCCTTCAAAGCTATTCCAGTGATAACAGATAAAGACAAACCAGGACTTTCAGACATCAGGCCTGCAGCTGGCAGCGGTTATTGTCTAAGGCGATAGCAGAAGATAGCGCAGGATGTCTTTATCAGGCAAACAGAGCCAGAAGCGGAGTACTGGTCTGAATGCAAAGGAGCTGGAGCTTGGGAGAAGAGAGATCTTCACTACCAGAAATCTCTGGGGTCCTGGGAACTTCCAAGCAAACCTCGAGAAATGGAAAGACCAAGTTCTTGAAGTCAATGCAAGAAATTAAAAGAATAGCCAAGTACAGCATTTGAGTGTGATCCATTGTGTAAGTAATACATAGTGTTAAATCAGGGAATGAAGACTGGGCTACACAGGTGGTGAACCAACCTTGTAGCACTACTATTGTTTTGAGCAGCAGGGTTTACAGAAGGTTCTTAGGCCTCAGGATAAAACAGAAGAGTAAGGCTGAAGCAAAACCAGCAGCTCTCACCTTCTGCTGCCACAGCAAAATGATGAATTTATACTGAAACAGAGATACTAGCTCTATGGAGTGACATCATCTCTGCATTTTGGAGCACAAAGATAAGTGTCCCAGCTGTTAGCAGTGTAACTACAGTGCATGCCACTGAGATGCCAAGAGTTGTATAGATGTGGAAAAGAGCTCGTGAGTTTGAATCATTTGAACAAATAAATATGTAACTGATAAACAAAAAGAGACACTCACTGATCCAGTAATATAGTGGCCCAAGAGAGTCAGTTACATTTTGTGGCAGAAATATCACATATATTTCTTAGTACTGAGTTCAGCAGCAGAGGAAAAACACGCAGCACGCTTCCCCACACAGTTATTGCTGCTTGATAGAGCCCCCGATGCAACACTGTAGTCCAGGGCTGGACAGGATGTGAAAGCTGAATGCCTGAAGGCTACAGCCGCTTCCTGCACCCAGCACACTTGAAAGTGAGGGGAGTGAGTAAGTTGTGCCAACTGGGCAACAAACAACAGTCTGCGCTTTAAAAGGAAGAAATCAGAAAAATTGTAACATAGCTGGTTATGTAGGTGTGTTGGAAAAGTGGCCGAGAAGGTGTCATATAGATATATAAACATACCCCAAAGGTAGGAAGTTGTTGATATCAGCCAATTCAATGTAATATCAGTGAGTGTATGATGGCGGGGTTTACATTTGCAGATTCTGGCAGGCCATCGCTACCTCAAGGACACTCAGTCAAAAAACAAGGTGGTGGGGAGCCCGAAGGTACATTTGGCAATGTAGGACATGCTCAGGAGTGGACCATGGGCTTCTGCAGAGTGGAAAAAACACTTCAGCCATTGCATGAAGTATTCGGTATGAGAACATCAGAACCACCACCACCAGTCCACCAACTAGAGTGAAAGGACAACCAGATAATTTTTTAAGAAGGTATCAAACAAGTTTTTATTTTATTTAAGAAATCTACAAAAGATGAAAAACTATGAAGCTGCAGCAGGCTCTGGATAAAGGTCGTGTAAGTGTAAAATATAATTTTATAATAAAAATTATACTCTGTATAGTCTTTTATTGTCAGAAAAGTCTGTAAATAAATACAATAACAATTGCTATATAGGAAATGATACACCAACTTGTGCAGCATTAGGAGACAGGAACACAGACTGTTGGAGAGAAGGGCACCACAAGGCTTAATTAAAAATACACTTAAAAACTTATACTGCGTTCAGTTTAGGGCTCCTCACTGCAAGAAGGACATTGAGGTGTTGGAGNATGATTCTGTGATTCTAACTAAGGTTTTAAAAATTTCCAACTTAATCTCTTCATGCTTCAGTTACTAATTTATAAAATAGGGACAATGACACTCTCTCTCCCATAAATATGTCGTGTGTTTGAATTGTCAGTGTTTGAAGTCTGGTCACAAGCATATGTCAGCATACGTACAAATAGAAGTATATAGAGATACATAAATACATTGTAAATATATATGTAGATTACATGACAAACAAACAAGTGTACATCTCTGTCATATAAACACACGCATTCCCCAGAGCAGGAAATCTCAGCTGATGCCTTCATGTCTCAGTTTGCTGTAGGCAACAAATAATAAAGACCCAAAAAAAGACCCGAAGTCATAGATCTCAGCCACATTTAAAAATTCGGGAGGTGGTTTAGCCATTTCTTGGCCGTTTCCATCACCTCGCTGCTTCTTTTCCCCGGTGTCCGTACGCCCCCCTGCCTCCCACCATCAGCACGGCGGCCTGTCTGTGGTGCACCCCGGAGGTTCCCCCCAGCATCCCCAGTTCACCGGCTGGCCACACGATGGGGCGGCTGGTCCAGGTCTAGCTGCGGCGAGCAGCCTCCCCCCGGCTGCGGCGGTTGCCCAGCAGATGGCTCTTTCCGACCACATAAGGCTTGTGCGAGCCCTCGCTTCGCTCCCTGGGTCCCGAGGTCAGCATTTTCAAATCTTTTGTTCCTCTCCAGTGGCATACTGGAAGGTCAGGAAAACGCAATCCGATGCAGAAAGCGTTGCTTTCCCGGGTGCAATAGCTTTAGCTGGGCTGTAACACACTCCTGTTTAATGAATACTTGTCACAGTATTACACGCATAAACAGAGTTACATTTATTGGACTAGAATCACATCTCAGTTCTGCCTGAGTAAATCTGAAATAGCTCAGCTGGAGCCAATGGAGATACTACAGATGGGAATGACAGGGGAATTTGGCCCATTGTTAAAATATCTTCATGTAGAAACAATGTAGGAAAGTTGAACTATGACCAGGTTTCTTCATTATGGGCTAAACTGACTCTAAATTGAACCCTCTTAAATCTGTGAAATTACACAGGTGTGAAGAAGGGAGCACACAGAAGCCAGCCTTGTTTGAACTACTTGATCCAAAAGGAACTATTTTGCATCTTATTAATAAATGCAAGTTTCTTTGCAATGAACATTATTTTTTATATCTGTATCTCAAAATTAGAGATGGGCTTAGACCTCTAAGACACCCACTTCACAGCTCCTTGACTTATTGGAAGGTTCAGACTTTTGTGGTTCAAACATCGCCTCTTTAACAGGCTTAAACTGGAATTACGAACTTGAATTGACCAAAACATGGAGGAACACTTTGTTCTGTAATAGGTCCTAAAAGCAAACCTGCTTTTTAATCTCTTTGAATCTCACAGAACTGTACTTGATAACTCTGGCTTAAAGTTACTGATTTTAGAAAAGCTGAAAGTTTGCAAAACCTTCAAAATATGGAGAATTTTTACTTGAACTGGAAAAACCTTTCAAGATGCAAAGATTTATTCTGACTCATTGAACTTTAAGCCTACAGGACTGGAGCTTGACGTGGTATCATAACAGTCCTTTAAATTTGCTGCCATTTCTGCTGATAGTTCAGGTGAGCATTTGGAATGATGAGAAAAACATGAAAGAAAAGGTATCCTAAAAATGTGTTTCAAATTTTTTTTGATGGCAACAGGAAGGAGTACCTTTTTCTAGCTCTTTCTCTCTACTCTCTTAATTTTGGGCTTATTCCTCTCTGACACCCAACCTAATCACAGTTGAGGTACTCCTCACCTTCTAGCTCTACTAAACCTTTTCTTCTTCCAAAAGTGACACCACTTCTTTACTTTCACAGGATACACCAGCTGGCAACAAGGGGGAAATACAAAAGCAAAGGGTAAGACTGAAGCCTAGTTGGTATGTTCTACATTCAACTGGCTATTGGAAACCAATCATATTTTTTTTCCCTTGTATTAACAATTTCACACTTTCCTTTGAAATGCAGGAGGTTTATGAATTACAAGAGCTACACTGTATGTGTGAGTTACTTGTGCTTTTACCCCTTCTAGGATGAAGTCGTCACCCGAATCAATAAGCCTCCAGAGCTATTTTTGGTATGCTCCACTGGGCTCGGTGCCTCCTGGGGGTTCCTCTGAACCTGGCTGTGCTGCCTTACGTGGGCTCTATGGCAGATCCAGGCAAAATGTGCTTAACAGTCCTGACAGAGAAATGTATTGTGCTCTGGGAGCAGTGATCCAGCATAACTCAATATTCTGAAACTGTTTTTTTTTTTTCAATTCTGCTGTGGTTCATCCAGATATTTAACATTTCCTGGTCCACAATCTTGATAGTAGTTGATGCTCCTGGCATAAACGCTGTCATAAGAAGAACTAAGCGGGCAATGGCTTAGCTTGGGCCCTTCTTCCCTCTTTGGTAACAAGCATAATTCTGGCACCTTTCCATTTCCAGAAAAAGCTGAGTTACAAAAGTTGCTGCCCTTCTCAGAAAGCCTGACAAGGAAAGGGATTTGGTGGAGCTGTCAGAAATGGGGAGGCTAAAGTGAAGCACACAGGTTGTTATTTAGGCACGTGAACAAGTGGCCTGATGTAAAATAAAATTATTTTTAAATGAAAAAAAAAGCCATTTCTGCTGCAGTGTTGAAATTTTGGAAACTTCAGGCCTAATAATTTTGCTGGTGCAAAGCACATGCCAAAGTTTCAGCAACAGAATTGCTCGGATCTTTTCCTACCTGCTTCGCAGAGCAGCAGTTAGCACCACGGTGGCATTAACAAGACAGCTTTACCGGAGCTTTCAAAGCAAAAGCATAAAGAAACTCTAAAAGGCCAACGACTTGCAAAAAGCGAGGGGAAGCCCTAGGCCTGATTTTTCGGAGGCGGGAGCGAGGCTTTGGCCGCAGGCGGCATGACCGTCAGAGCCATCTGCCACCCTCCGCCATCCCCGCGCCTCCCTGGCTCCCCCAAGGAGGAGAAACCTCCCGTCTGCTGCGCTCCTCCTTTGCGTTTCATTTCTCGCAGGGGGATGGATGCTGCACGTCTCTGAGTGCCCTCTCATCCACATTTGCCGTAAACACCCAGAGCACCTGTTTACTCTGACTCACCCACTCCTCACGCAGACTCTCCCTTTTTTTGACAGCAGACCTCACTCAGGTAGTATGTGCTGCTAATATCCTTTCAGGACCATGTAATAACATGCCTTCCACCCAATTCCTAACATCCCTCAATCAGCTCAGCCAGTGGGCTAACTGCTTACGCGCCTGTGATTTATATAAGTGCAATTAATTTAAACTGCATCACTCCGGTGTTATGCTGGTGAAAATGCCCCGAGAGGGAGTACCTCACTGGTGAATCAGACCCTTTACTTTTAACAAACATTGAAAAGAACAGATCCCGAGCCAGTGAAAATCTGCATGGCTCCATTCATTTCAACACACAAACTTAAACCAGCTCAAGGGCTGAATCACAGCTCATGTAACAGACTATTTAGATACAGACTAATGCCTCACATCCTGAAATGCAATGCTTTCCCAGAGTTGGCAGGGGACGGGGACTTCTCAGACGGAACAGAGCAGAGAGGGGGGAGCAGGACCACAAATGCAACATTTTAAAAATGCTTTGTGGATTTCTTCATTTCTGTGGAGTTGAGGAAAGCAACGGCTTGTGTCTCTGCAAACAGTGCTCTCCCTTCTGGGAAGAGCTGCCTCTGTTCTTCCCTCCCAGCTGCGGAGCAGGTACCTGGGAAGTCCCTTTCCTTGCCACTTTCCCTTTCTTCCCATAGCCTGGGTGTGTTCCCTGCAACTTGGAAATCCATGTGACACCTTTCACAGACAGATACCAGAGTTAGATGCTGAACAGCTGAATCTTTTGAATCAGTTCTTGAGCATGGCTAACTTTCTCTGCACTTGTTTTGGCATCCCCGAGAGCAAGAAGTCGCGCAGCTTGACAGAG
This sequence comes from Rhinoptilus africanus, assembly GCA_013400135.1. NCBI lineage: Eukaryota > Metazoa > Chordata > Aves > Charadriiformes > Glareolidae > Rhinoptilus > Rhinoptilus africanus. The sequence continues at coordinate 8,212 of VXBO01014311.1, forward strand.
CAATTTAGTCTTACGTGCCTTAACAGAACCAGTGGGAATTTTTTTTTTTTTTTCCCTATCTATTCCAACACCTGCTACAAAAAAAGGGCTGGGGTGGTCTCTGTAAAACGCCCCTCCGCGCCGCCTCCCGACAGGACAGAGGCCTCACCGCGCACCGGTACGGCATACCAGTATGTGCCCAGGCAGGTGTAGTTAATACAGGGGGAGGAGGGGGAAGGGGTGGGGAGGGCAGACCAAGAGTCAATCAGAGTGTAATTTGTGCTAGAAATTTACCAGCATTCAGCTGCCCATATTTTCAAAATGCAAATATTTTAAAATTAAAAAAAAAAAACTATCTATGAGTAAACATCACCTCTAAATCAATGTAGATAACCAGAGGATTCTGTGGCATGTTTAAGAGGCTTTCATCCTAAATGAAATACATAATACAGATTATACCTTCATAGGATATCAAGAGGACCTAAATATACTAATGGAGAAGGACATTTAAGAGACATTTAAATTACCCAGTCTATAATTTTGGGGGGTTTGCTTATCTGTTCATCTTTTAACTGCTTTAGATAATTAGGAAAATTTCCTTGGCAGTACTCTAAGAGGATAGGCAAAAGAGTGACACAACTACTCCCAAGGAAGGAAAGGTCGAGGTTTTGCATTCTGCGGGTTTTTAAAGTAGAAAAGAAAGTATTCTTCATTGAAGCTGTGTGCATATTATACAAAACCTAGCACCCTGCTTTGACATGTCATCTTTTGCAGGGCTTCCCCCTTTCCTTGAACTCACTTGCAGTATCTCGCTGGGAAGGCATCACTGCTCCGCTCCGGCCTTGCCGAAGTGCAACTACTCAAAGGCATTTCCCAAGCGGAGCAGGCACGCACTCAGTTCAAAGGCTTCCATTAGCTCTGACGGCTAACTTGTTATCTTGTAGTGTGTCCCCCCCGCTCCCTTCTTTCTGCCCTTAATGAACAGTTTGTTCCATTGTAATTCTTATATCAAACATCTGGAAACCAGACTCGTTTAAAAAGGAAAGAAAAAGAAGTTTCGGTGCCTGTGACTTATCCAGGTCTCTGTCAGAAGGACGAAAAGAATTCAGCTGAAGCAGTGAATGGGCCTTTTTTTATTATTTATTAAAAAAAAAAAAGAAAAAAAAAAAAAGCACTTTGACCAACACGTTTTTCTAGGCAGAAATTCTGCAGAGCAGCACAGCCCCACTTTGCAGGAGGCGGACGCGCTCTGCCCGCAGCTTGCTCCTCCGTTCACAGCTGTCTCCAGCGGGAGGAGCTGAAACCTGAACCAAACCCTGCGAGCCGGGATTGGAGCCCTCCCAGAAGGAGGAGAAGAAAGAAAAAAANAAGCGAAGCAGCAGCTTGTTTGGAAAAAGTGCTTGAGAACATCCCGAAGTGATTGGAGGAGCGGGAAACCCTTCCCCCCTGCACCTGACTTGCGGGTATTTACAGCACTTTTCAAGGCGGCTCGGCGCTGCCGCTGGAGGAGCCGAGTGGATGGAGGTGGCGGGGCGGGGGAGGCGGCAGGGACGGATGCGCTGGCAGTGACTGCCGTGATTGCCTGCCTGTGGTGCCGCACGCCCGCCGGGGACCGCTACGCTCACCCGCCAGGAGAGCCCGGGAGAAGGAGAAACCCTGCCTCCAAGATGCCACGCTCCTTCCTGGTCAAGAAACATTTCAATTCGTCCAAGAAGCCGAATTACAGCGAACTGGACACTCACACAGGTAACGAAGCGCAGGCGAAGGCCACCGCGTTGCTCCTGAGGTGGCGGTCGTTGCGTGGCAGTAACGAGGAGGATTGGGAGTGCTTTTCAGGAGCCAGGGAATGGGTTAGTTCATGGCTAGCTCTTTTGCTTTCTTTTTCTTTTTATTTTTTTTCCTTTGGCTTACCAGGAGGGAGTTTTGAGAAATATGTCAGTGCTGCCCAGAATGAATCACAAAGTTTGCTCATCCACTTGAACTCGGTTACTTAGAGAGGGTTTGGAGTTTTCCTGTTCTGTGTCTGCTGGTGGTGGAATTGAAACTTTTATAGAGATCCTGCAGGAAGTTTCACTGCCTGGTTGTAACAGGCTGCACAGATTTAGAAAGCGCGTGCTGCCTTGAAGTGACTCTCCAGCTGTAATTTGGCTGTTCAAGGGCACTGTCTCTACCCATCAGAATATATATATGAAATACTATTTCCTTAATCTACCTTATATTCGGATGACCATACTGAGTTGTTTAATTTATGCACCTTTTAATCCCCAAAAATGTTAATTTTGCTGCCTTTTGAAATACTTTTTGGGTCTCTTACCTTAAAATTTCCTTCTTTCTCCAGTGATTGTATCCCCATACCTGTATGAAAGCTACCCAGTCCCTATCATACCGCAGCCAGAGATCCTGAGCTCAGTAGCTTACAATCCCATTACTGTGTGGACTACAACCGGGCTGCTACCCTCTCCATTACCCAACGACCTCTCTCCGCTTTCCGGATACCCCTCGTCTTTGGGAAGAGTCAGCCCACCTCCACCTTCTGACACCTCCTCCAAAGATCACAGCGGTTCAGAAAGTCCCATTAGCGATGAAGAAGAGAGAATCCAGTCCAAGCTTTCAGACCCCCATGCAATCGAAGCCGAAAAGTTTCAGTGCGGTTTATGCAACAAGACCTATTCAACTTTCTCTGGGTTGGCCAAACATAAGCAGCTGCACTGTGATGCCCAGTCTAGGAAATCGTTCAGCTGCAAGTACTGTGACAAGGAGTATGTCAGCCTGGGAGCTCTTAAGATGCACATCAGGACCCACACACTACCTTGTGTCTGCAAGATCTGCGGCAAGGCTTTCTCTAGACCCTGGCTACTTCAAGGACACATTAGAACTCACACTGGTAAGAACAACCATTACAATCGTAGTTTCTTGTTGCTATAACATCAGGATGCCCTTTTGCTATTTTTCTCCACAGGTGGAAAAAAAACAAAAAAAAACCCCCAAAACCCCAGTATTTCTTTACTAACCTTGAAATGCATCTCCAGAATTTCAAATGTATCATCAAAAGGCTAAATTCTCCCTTTCTGGGGGGTGGATGGAGGGGAGCGTAGCATGGTCCCATAACTGTGGACCATAAATCAGCATTGCTCCCTTGATAACTTTAGGATGGTTTAGCCCATTTCCACTAGCTCAAGCTTTTGCTTTAAGGATTTTTCGTTAACTTTAGGCTTTGGAGATTGCTAACTTTGAGAAGGCTCTGAAATCAAGCAGCAAAACAGAAAGGCAATGCATGTGGGGCTGCTTTCTGATTCCTTAAACAATTGGCAAGTTTTGCATGCGCTATCTCAAGTCCTTAAGAATTAGAAACACATCATCACCAAAGCGGGTTGTTTGGGTTTTTTTCTGCTGAGGCAAAACCTTGATTTTGAGTATAACAATGTAATGTCTGTACAGCTGTCTGCTGCTTTTCAGTCAAAGCCTTTGTCCCTGGTAATTCACACAGCCTTAAGCAGCAAAAGTTCTATGAAAATATTTGAAAATGTTGGGAGGAGCCCATCCTAAAAGTACTGCCTGCACCTGTAGATGCAGAAGGAGTTAGCAGCTTGTCTTCAGAGACTGCACTTAGCAGTGTTTTCTGAAAAAACTCTTCTGCAAGTAGTCAGCAGTGCTGAAAGCTGTTGTATCTGTGTCCTGATTAACTTTTTCTTACACGTTCTTGATTATAACAAAACCTTTCTGTTTGTTTGTTTCTTAGGACAAAAGCAAGTTTTACCTGTCTTAAGTGTGTACTACTTTTCTAAAGCTTTATCCTGTTTTTCCTTGATGTTTCCTTTTTAGGAGAGAAGCCGTTTTCCTGTCCTCACTGCAACAGGGCTTTTGCAGACAGATCCAATCTGAGGGCTCATCTGCAGACCCATTCGGATGTGAAGAAATACCAGTGCAAAAATTGCTCCAAAACTTTCTCCAGAATGTCTCTTCTGCACAAACATGAGGAATCTGGCTGCTGTGTAGCACACTGAGTCATGCAGTCAATGTTTACCTGGACTCCATGCATTTCTCCACTCCTGTTCCAAATGATAAGTGGAAATCCAAAGGCGTTTTCTCATCATCTTTTCAGCCAAAAAAAAAAAAAAAATCCCCCAAAAAACCCAAACCACCACCAAACAAGCAAACAAAAAAAATAGTGGAAGAACTTAGAATATCAGTAGAAATGAGCTTTAAGTTGTTTCTGTTCAGTCACACATTTGCATTCTTAAGTGTGAAGTCTGAAATCTGGGGAAAGAGACCGTGCATGACATTTCAAGTAGATCTAAAGGAAGCAGCATTCTCACCTTGCTTTATAGATGAAGCCAAATGTATGTCGTCTTTTCTTGCTTAGAAAAGGCTGCAAAGTTAACAATACATTCCTGCCAAGCCATTTCAACCAAAGAAACAGTATTTTAAGTGGAACTTTTAATAAAAATACTACCCAAGTGAATTTTGCTAGACACCATTTATCTCAGGTGCCTTAAAAAGTATTCCAAGTTTACCTTAGTAAATTTTTAATATTATTCATTGCTGTGTTTTTTATTTTTTATTTTATTAGAAGCCAAGGCCTTCATTAATGATCTGAAATGCTTTAAAACTGTATAATTAAGACAGGAAAAAAAAAAACATGTAAGAGAATGTACAAAAAATTAAAACCCACAAATTAACCGCATGTGCCTTTAAAAAAAAAAAATATATATATATAGTGACTGTAGCTTCAAACATTCCTGGTGCATGCTTGACCACCTTTTAATATGGAATAGTTCCTCTAAACTTTAATCTTTTTTAAAAAACGGGAATAAGTGCAAGAGAGGGGGTTCACGGGAGTTTGACGACTATTTTTTTAAAATGCACAAAGGAAATGCAATATTTTCAGCATTACCCCTCCAAGTGCCTTTTTTATTGATGATTTTGTAAAGTATGTGGACATAATGTAAATATTTTTATTTTTATATGATTGAATGTGATATGAATGAAAGTGAATTGTTGCCTATAGCATCTATAGATAACTTGAAGAAAGTGTGAAGTGAAATTTATGTTGTTTTCTAGCCACTTTTTTACAATAAACATTTTTAAGTAAGATTTCTGTTGTTTGTTCTAATTTAAGAAAGCATCTGCATCTGGTTTATCAAGGCTTTGGAACATATTAAAATGCAAGTGTCTCTACATGACCAAGTGAAGATTAAAGTGAATTTCAGATGCAAACCCTTAGTTCACAAGCACTGGACATTAGAACGGAATATATCCATTGCATTATAGAACATTTAAAACCATACAGAGCATTCTTCTGGAGTGGCTGCTTTAAAGCACTGTTGCTTTTTTATATTTATGGTAGTACAACAACATCGTGAAATACATTTTATCAAAAACATTTTTAAGAATCTTCTCTCTGGCATTTTAACAGTTGAAAGGATGCTACTCGAGCAGCCTTATTATAGTACTTTTCCTGAGACTCTGACATCAGGAAATCTGGGTCTAATCCAAAGTTCATTAAAGTTACTGGAGCCTTACAGGAGTCCAGTAACATTTGCATGATGCTCTTTTAAAGTAGCTGTCAAGTCACAGTATGATATGCTTTATATAGCTATTTCAGAAAGATTAAAGATATTTCTATTAAAATGTTTTACATATCAGAACTGTCAAGTGAATGTATTATGACTGTATATCAGCTAATATATCACAGGAAAGAACTGTCCAGTAATAAAAAGAATAATTATTTTTCTTCAGATGATTTCAATAAGGACTCCAAGATCTGAACTATATAAAAGTATTACAACATCATCAAATCATGCCTCCTCATTACTGGCTAGTGCAAAACAACACTACTTTCAACTTTTAACAAAGCACAAAGCTCAAAACCAGATAAGCAATAGGTGGTGTCCCATCTAAAGAGGACTGTGTCTACATTTAGGGTACCAGCAGGAGCAAGTAATAGCAAAATCAAAATTCCAACAACGAGAAGATTACAGTCGGATAAACACAAGGTGCAAATATCTAGAAGAAGATGTTTCAGCAGAAGAACATCTTTCAGCAAAATAATGCAACAGCCTGTATGCATGCCCTTTGTCTCCTCCAGCTGAGTCCTGCAGACGACTGAACTGGAGTAACACAGGCAATAGGCACATGACAGAAGATTTGTACCTTTTGTTTTGTACCTTACAGGAAGCAATCTACCAAAAAAAGATGAGCTCAAGTGAAGCTTTTCATATTGTCCAAGCATCTTCTGACAAAAATCTCAAGGTTATAACAACGATTCCCTAGGACTTGTTAGATTTTTTTTCAGGAGATAGCTAGGGAGTTCAAGAAAGATAGCGTTAGTGGGAATTTGTGAGGTAACATTTCAAAATGAACACATGAAGGCATCAAATACCCTTGAAAAGTTTCATGTGGTTACTGTATTGATTTGCACTTCCATGTTATTCACTTTGAAGTCCTTAGACTCCAGCAGCTCTTTGTGCAGCTTTCTCTTCCCAGAGCAAATCTTTACCGGTGTATGAGTAAAGCCGTGGCAGTCAACAGCTATTTGTACTGCCAAAGTTCTAGGTTTGCTCTCCTGTGTCATGTCACAAAGGCTTTTCCATTGTTTTAATTCACACTTTAAATTCTCTACACCCATAGTAAATGAAATAGCATAAGAGCTTGACTTCTTGAATGAGTGGAAATGCTACTGTTGTCCTTAAGGGAAATCAGATGAAAAGTTCATCAAAATACAGTATGCTAAACCAAACACAAGTGGAACTGGTCTGATTTGGAGATGACAATTAAGATATGCTACTTTGCATGCCTGTAACACCTGTACTCATAAAACACAAAGATGGGAAAGGCTAGAAGCTCTTCTGGCTCATCTCTTTAATTGAAACAGAGTGCTCTATCACAGATCCTTAGCTCCTTGTCCAGTTGCAGCATAAACTTCCCAGGCAGCTGAATTTCTCTCGCTTTTCCTGTGAGACTGCTTTCCATTTGCTGCCGGGACATTTCTCCAAAACATTTTGCATTAATAGTTTTACCTCATTACTCTAGAAATGCCCTTCTGTACCTGCACAAGCTATTTACCAATGTAAATTGAATTCTGTTCTGAGCTGCTGGTCGATGGCTTTCTTGAAACGTGAGAGAAAAGCTGCCTCCATGGTGAATCTATCCACTGAATCTCTTTGGCTATTGCTACATTTCTCACAGGACATCTCTGCTTCTATATCCAAATAATCAGCTATTAAAATCTTTCTTAGGAAAACAGGCTCCCCATACTCCAAATATTTTCATTGCTCTTTTCTGAAATCAGTCCCTTTTTTACATTTAATTTTAGACACCAGTGCCAAATGTAATTCTTTTAAGTAAAAGGTTAAGCTATAAAAAGGCCACCCTCTCCTCTAAAGGCACCTGCAAGATAGCAACATGTATATCAACATGTTTCGTAGCTTTTTTTAACTCTACAAATGAGTTGCTTAAATCAGTAGATCTGCAGAAGGGACTTTTGCCCAGAGGTTACTCCAAATACTCTAAATGCATACTTTTTTGATTTTATGATTGCCCATCATAGGGAATAAGAGCTAGATCCTTCATTTAGTATATTCTGGCAATTTACTTTCACTTCCTAAGTGTACTTTCCATGTGCGGAGAAGAGCTGAACCACCACCGCACATGTGCGGTTACAAGTCAATTGTATGAGTTTCTCAAGGCTGAAGGCAATAATTGAATCACTTTGGTTTCCTCTTTTCTCTTCCCTTGCTTCCGTTTGGGCGTGCTTTTCACTTCAGAGGCTGCAGAATGAAGTAATATGTGCATGAAACGAAGACAGAACTAAGTGCACATTTATGATCAAAGCACTTCAATTATCCTACCAACTAATGTGGGTCTCAGAAAAGCATCTTATGCACTCACCAAAGGGTTAAAATAAGTGCCTCTCAGATTAAGGCACCATTAAATTTTTCTTCTGTATTCTACTCTATTATTTGTATCATTATAGTTCCTTTTATCATTAAGCAAGCTCAGGGCCTATTACTCTAAGCTCCATAAAATCATATAAAAAAGAAGCACCCTAAAGACCCCCCAATTTCAATTTAAAAAGAAAGGACAATGGGAAATGTGACAATTTAATTCTGATGCCTTGCTCTACAGTTGATTTCGCCTGCCACAAAACCAAATCACTATTTCATCTTAAAATATGTTTTTATTTTTTGAATAACACATGTTCAATTATGAACATTATTGTTTAGAAATAATGGGGTTTACTTGCTGTCCCAGATGCTTGGTTTTCTCTCTTTAAAGTAGGTGTTTTAATAGTTAAAATATATAAATTATAATTCTGGTTCACAGAAATATGAAGAATGGAATGTAAGAAGCACACTCCAACCTGCATATATTGCAATATCAAATGATGACAGTAAGAAATAAGAACAGACTCAGTGCAAGTGAAATCCCAGAGTCACAGTGCAGTTTGCCTGGGAAGGCACCCCTGGAGATTGCTTAGTCCAACCCCTCTGCCCAAAGCAGGGTCAGGACAACAGTTTATCCAAGACTGTTTCCAGCTGGGTTTTGAACATCTCCAAGAATGGAGATTCCACAACCTCTCTGGGCAACCTGTTATGATGTTCATTAATCCTTGCAGTAAAAAAAGGGGGCTTTTTATGTTTAAATGGAACTTCCTGTATTTCAAATGGTGCACACTGCCTCTTGTCCTGTCACTGGGCAACACTAAGAGTCTGACTTAGTCTTCTTTACTTCTTCTCATCAGGTATTTATACATATTCATAAGAGCTCCCTTGAGTTTTTTCTTCTCGAGCTGTTTCAGTCCCTGCCATATGAGAGATGCTCCAACATCTTAATTCTCTTTGTGGCCCTGCATTGGACTCAATTCAGTATTGTCATGTCCTCCTTGTACTGTTGAGGCCAGAACTGGACCTAGCCCTGCAGATGGGCTGAGTAGAGGTGGAAATACTGCTCAGTTTCTCATGGGTAGCTGATAGGAGCATAAAAGTTGTGGAAACTATATGAACTATAACAGCAGAGTACAAACAAAAGTGATGTTTGCATGCTCTGTCCCTTTTCCCCCCAAATTTTAATTCATTCCAAAACTCTGAAAAGTCATGAGGAACTTTGGAGGATGTGGAGGATGAGACTGGTTTTCTGGGAGAGTGAGAGCTACCTCATCCTGTTGCAAAGTGCAGCATTTGGGTGCCTCTGGTGAGTACATGCCGTGGGTTTCTTAAAGGTGTTTATATTTTGCTGGAGAGGTATATCTTTTTTGAGACAATATATGAACAACATATGAAATATGAGGCTATGCTGCAATCCAATTGCATCCTTGCATTGCTGTCCCTTCTGAAGGACACATAGTCATACCAGGCTAGAGATTAAAGAATAAATAAAATAAAAACGCACAGTGGTCTTGGTCACCTTCTTCCTTCCCACTTACTCCTTCAATACTTCAAGAATGCCATCCAAACTAATACTTTTTTCTGGTTTTAATTTTTCTGGTTCCATTCACCATTTTGGGTACAAGAACGTAAGTGCTCATTCATGGCCTTCTTTCTTTTATTTCCCCCAGAAAAAAGTTATTGCAAAATGGAACAGTTGCTTTCTGTCTCCTCTCTCCCTTTTGACTGAACATTGAATATACTCTGTCTCTTGTCTTTGTTCCTTCCTGTTTTATATGTACCACCATAAGTCTGTCTGGTGTGTATGTTAAGTACCCAGGAGGTGGATGAAGATGACACTTTGTCAGTCGTTGCCCAGAGGGAAATAATGACCTTTTACATCTGTCATATTTTTACACTGTTTTTGTCAAAAGAAGACACAAAAACCAGCAATCACAGAAATGCCAGCTCAAATTCACGTGGCCTCCACCATTTTTAGTAGCCTTCACGCTGTAAGCTCGGAAGAGCAACAGAGGTACATACAGACATTCACAAGGCCTCCTCACACAGGTAGACATGCCATGGACCAGCCTGCACATTCAAACATGCAAATTCCTTCACTGCAACCCTAATTTGGGGTATCTGCTTCAGAAAAATCCACAGACAGATCTCTCATTTTCTTGCTGAAGCCATTCCTCAATTAAAAAAGGCAGATTTAAATGTAAGCACAGGGGTGCTTTCTAGAAGGACAAAGTCGAAGGAGGGTGTTCTTCAAGTTGTTTGCCCATCCACTCAGCATAGGTAGGACTGAGAATGCTACACATTCTGGATGAGAATGCTTTCCCAGAAGTTTATCTTTATGTTACTTGTACTATAAAACAGAGCTTTCCGCCTAGCCAAAGAAGACTATAGAAAGCCATTCCTCGTCTTGCTAAGCCTCTATATTCTGCCTGCTTCTCATATTTGAACCCCTTCTGTTACTGCTGTCTCTGTCTTACATAGAAATCATCTCCTTCCCAGATGAGGTTGACAGGGGATCAGAGTCAGAGGATCATGGATCTTTTAATAATTGATAGATGTGGGCATTGCCACATCCTCTAAACAGCCCTAGTCGTGTGTCCAAACAACAAATCCAGGTTACATGCTAGACCATCTCCTGCCCATGACATGCTGAGCAGTGGCTCCTGACCATCACCTTTTCATACCTTCTCCAAAGGCATGACCCAGGAACACAGGAGCTTGGACTAACTAATCCTTCACAGAGAGCTGCCTTCATCTCGTCGATGTGGGTTCCCAGTACAAGCACTGAACATCAGAGTATGAAGTCACAGACATCTGCTAAGTCGCTAATAAGAAGCTGTTATAGTATAAAGTTGCACTGCAATTAGCTCAGATTTTGCACATGTCCCTAAAACAAAGTAAATTCCTTTGAACGTAACCTGCCCTCTCATGTGGGCTGGCAGATCATCCACAGCTGACAATGAATAAAGAGTCAGAAGAATGAAAACTGACAGTTATTAAGTAGCTCCAGCAAAAATTGAATGAATAACAATCATCAACTTAAAGTAATAATTTTATGCATAAAAGACTAATAAAAAACCCTCCTTCTGTAAAAGATGCATCATATTTAGCATTACATCATTAACTTTCACATCTTTAAATTTCATAAAAAAGATGTTTTGGAAGACAGTTCACCAAGATTTATAGCAAAGCATTCACTATTCATCTGTAATACATGAAACTGGGCCAGGTTGCTATGTCCCGGGGAAAATAAAAAAAGAATCTTGTGACTCGTGATGGACATTTTGGTGGTGTTTGTGAAACAACTTGGCATCTCAGTCCAGATCCTAACTAGTTCTGACTGGACAAGGCCCACATTCAAAAACAGTCAGGGTTTTTTGACTGACTTACTGACAGAAAATAGCGCTTTTTTTGGAAAATGGCTTTCAGTTTCTAGGTAGTTTCAAGAAATTGCTCCACTCCTTTTCTCTGTCCCCACTCTTCATACTATTGGCAGAAAAATAGTTCATCTTGCTGATTTTTTTTTTCCAAGCAACCTCTCCTCACAGGTTACAAAATCACCACTGTAGGTTCTGGTGGTCACAGCAGAAAGCCAGGACTGAGGGCTGCTTCCTAATATTTGGAACCCAAATGCTCTGTCTGTCCACAGAGAATGTCAGTATGTCACACTGGTGGGACAGCATGGGTTCTGGAAACAAAGAGAAGAAAAAGAGAGGTCTTAGGGTCTGTTTAAATGTCAGCCTTCATAGGATAGCATTCTAGTTAATATGTATTTACAAGCAGTAAATATCAATTACAAATTACCTTCCCGGTCAGGCTTCTGTAACAGGAGAAACTCGGTAGTTCAGCACTTTGAGAACAAATTTTGACTCAAGCTAAGGCATCCCACAGCATCCTCATAGGGAAGCTTAGGAAGAGTGGGTTAGATGAATGGACAGTGAGGTGGATAGAGAACTGGTTGAAGGACAGAGCCCAGAGGGTTGTGATTAGGGGCGTGGAGTCTAGTTGGAGGTCAGTGATGAGCGGTGTTCCCCAGGGGTCAGTACTGGGCTCAGTCCTCTTCAATATATTCATCAATGACCTGGATGAGGGGATAGAGTGCACCCTCAGCAAGTTTGCTGATGACACAAAGCTGGGAGGGGTGGCTGACACCCCAGAAGGCTGTGCCGCTATCCAGAGAGACCTGGACAGGCTGGAGAGTGTGGCGGAGAGGAACCTTATGAAATTCAATAAGGGCAAATGTAGGGTGCTGCACCTGGGGAGGAATAACTCCCTGCACCAGGACAGGTTGGGGGCTGACCTGCTGGAGAGCAGCTCTGAGGAAAGGGACCTGGGAGTCCTGGTGGACAACAGGATGACCATGAGCCAGCAATGTGCCCTTGTGGCCAAGAAGGCCAATGGCATCCTGGGGTGCATCAAGAAGAGTGTGGCCAGCAGGTCGAGGGAGGTCATCCTCCCCCTCTACTCTGCCTTGGTGAGGCCCCACCTGGAGTACTGTGTCCAGTTCTGGGCTCCCCAGCTCAAGAGGGACAAGGAATTGCTGGAGAGGGTGCAGCATAGGGCTACTAAGATGATTAGGGGACTGGAACACCTCTCCTATGAAGATAGACTAAGGGAATTAGGTCTCTTTAGCCTGGAAAAGAGGCGTCTGAGGGGGGACCTAATTAACACTTATAAATACTTGAAGGGTGGGTGTCAGGAGGATGGGGCCAGGCTCTTTTCAGTGGTGCCCAGTGATAGGACAAGGGGTAACGGGCACAAACTTGAGCATAGGAAGTTCCACCTAAACATGAGGAGGAACTTCTTTACCTTGAGGGTGGCAGAGCACTGGAACAAGCTGCCCAGGGAGGTGGTGGAGTCTCCGTCTCTGGAGACATTCAAAACCCGCCTGGACGCGTTCCTGTGTAACCTGCTCTAAGGTGGCCCTGCTCTGGCAGGGGGTTGGACTAGATGATCTACTGACGTCCTTTCCAACCCTGTGATTCTATGATTCTAAGACTGCAGCTGATCAAGTAGGTCTGATTACTATTTTTGTTGCCACAAAATATAGTAGGAACTAAAAACATAGTTGTTGGGTTTTAATTACACAAATATAAACTATCAATAACAGGAACATCCAAAATCATTATAAACTCTCTCTATATTTGGATAACATATGAATTTAAATGTACAAAATTAAAATTGGGAAAATATTTTAAGAAACATCTCTGCTACAATTCTAGGGGGGGGGGTGTTTGTTTTTTTTTTTTAATCTAAAGCTTAATTAAAAATAGATTTCCATTTTTTTGGTCAGCTTTTTAAAACAGAAATGTTCATATTTTATCTCAGATAGAGCATTCTTTTGAATTTCACTAAAAAAAAAAAAGCGTATTCTTCTTTTCTACCAGGATCTACCTGCTTAGATCCCAGACGGCACTGAAGGGAACTGAGTTATTTTGAAAATCTTTATAATACGATCTTACTCTTTTTATGTCTATGTCTGGCATTCTGGTGGTGAAAATTCTCCTGTGTACAGGGTATCCTGGGATTGTCCCATACAGTGATCTTCTCCCAGTGAACTTTATATTTGCCACTGCCAAAAGCAGTGTTTCAAGTCTACGTGGCCATTTGGAAACAGAAATTACAATTGTCAACAATCCTCTGCCGCATCATAATCATAAGTATTATTTTCTTAGGTTGGTAGTATTAAGAAGGTAGTAGGGACAGAAGTCTGTACGCCTAGACATTTTGGTCTTCCTAAAACACTGACCTATTTGGGACTCTATGGGTCCTTTCTTCTAGTAAACCTATTTTCTTGCTGTATAATCACACAGGCTGGAGAAGAAACAGAATTATCTGTAATGAGCTCTTACCTTTTCCTGCATTGCTACAGTTTGTGTGTCACGTTGCTGTGCTAACAACAACGAGGTTGTAATCCTGAGTTTCTGTGGTAAATTTAGGGGTTTTGTAACACCTTTCTGCATGCTTTTTGTAATATACTGGTGGAAAGAATGTACCTCATTTACTTATCATTTAGGTAAGATTCAAGTAATTTTTGAAAACATAATTCTCCACAGATTTTCTGATAACTGCAAACACAACATTAAATCTGAGCTCCCATACACCTAAGAAGCTTTTTCCATTCATCTTCAGTAAACATCTTTCCATCGTGCTTATATCTCTCTACTTAAAATACAAAGTAAAAATTTCACAAGAGATCTCTTTGGCACAATCTGAAATTATGGATCTTCTTTTTGCACTTTCAGACGATGTGCTGAGGAGGGGAAATGCTGCACGTACAATACCTCCTGCTGCATGTTGGCACTGTAGTAAGAAACATCACAGTTCTTAAAAAGAATATATGCCTGTTTGCCTCTTAGGGCATTAATAGAGAGGAAAGATCTGTTCTGTGGCGTTTGCAAAAACAAAATTATGTTGCTGTCACTTGTGTGATTTTGGTTCTCCACTTTAAACAGGAAATAGCTTTTAGGTCTTTTAGACCAGATAATCTTGCTTGCTCCCATTACTTTGTTGCTAAGCATAAAGGAAGTTGTTTTCTGAAAAAGATCTTAGAATCTGGCGTAGTGCTTGTTTTTAGGGGCCCATAACTAAAATTGCAATACATATTACCTACATAGAGGAACACTAGCTCAGTATCCATCCCTCACTTTGAAAGGAGGAAGTCATATTTTAAAGAGGTGCCATGTAACGTCAAGCCATGCATTTGTCTTACTCCTTCACAGATAGATTATAAACCAAGTGAAACTGTCTGTGAGCAGGACTGTCCTCTCCCTTATTGCAGAGCCACTCTTGTGAAACTTAATGTTCACTGTGTTGGATGAGGTTGTCCTTTAGCCTTATTCTCATGTTCTTTAACATCCTGGTAGCAGTGCCTAACGTGTTGCCAGGACCCATCACGCTCCAACCTGGTGCAGCTGTGAAGAAAGCAGGTAAGTATTTCACTTATGTATCCAAGGATGAGCCTTCCCTCCAGCAGATTTTGCTGATGTAACTGTGCAGCAAACTCTCCTGGCATATACGCAATCCACATTGACAAAATGTGCTTTGACAGCAGTGCTTCTCCTGGTTGCCCAAGCACAAGAGCAACTTGTAAGCCAATGTAACGACAACTAGACTTTAGTTTTTGCCAGTACAGAAGTGCTGCAAGGAAAAAAAAGCGAAAAAAAGAAACCAAAACCAAAAAAAGCAGTGCTACATTCTTGGTAAAAGTTTCTGAAACAGACCAAATCTTGAGTCTCAGGGCAGTGCAGCTTACACACCGTCTTGCTCCCAGGATTGTACCTAAAGTATAGCCCAGACATTAATGCTTAAATTACAGGATTTTGAGGTGCCTTGTGATGGGACTTAGGGGTGGGAAAGTGTGTGCTCATGGCAGAAGAAGAGTCAGAAGGAGTCCTTCTTACGGTGGGACTGCAGTAAATATGCTAGAGTTAATCTGTTTGCTTTCATTTTATTTTCTCCTTGCCTGTTTTCAGTGAGGATGAATAATGTCTATGTCTTGTAACACCTCTGTAAAAGTTCAGCAGGATTGCTGTGACCTTTCCTGGCTGGACCAGGACTGATTAGCTGCAGATTTGGATGTATGAAACTCAGCTGACAAGCCAGGCTTACAGAGTCTGTACTGTTGCAGTTTCAAGGAATGTAAAATGATCATTTCTGTTGCTTTTTAGGGGGAAACTAATAAGTTGGTGGGAATGGAGAATTTAAGTGAATTAACTTCTTCTGATTAAATTTTTGCAAATAGCTACACGTGCATGGACTATACTGAGATGGGAGTGTTGCGTTTTGGTTTTAGCCATTTCAGCCTCCCATCTGCTTATGCCAAAGATGAACCTTTCCAGGTGATCTAAAATGTAGACTCCTTAACTGATGTGAATGGCAGCCTTCCTGTTTTAAATTCCAAGCTGTAAAAAGAGAGTTGCATTGTCAATCAGACAGCAAATGGTGCTGCACTGGCCTTTCTAGAAAAACAAACAATGGGTAATAAATGACTTTATGGTAGGATTGAATTTAAAACAAAAAATCCTTATCAGTGCAATATGTTTTCTGGTCCACTAAAACTCTTCTGTTTTAATCTACTCCAGCTATGTTAGATTTCTCCTTATTTTTAATTAAAACAAGTCCTTCTGAACATATGTGTGTATGTATACGTACAAACGTGGGTATGTATATACAAATGTATACATGGAAATGTTTTCTGCCCTTAGGCAGAGATAGAATTAGAGCAAAATTACACTCTAAATGATTTTTTCTTTCTTTGAGTAGTACTATTAATATGTGGCATATTTCTGTCCTCCTTCCTATTCCAAAGTGTCAATTTTCATTAAAAAACTATAGGGACTCTCTTGTTCCTATAGTTACCCAGAAAAATGAATTTTGACAGTAATCAAGTGAGACCAGTACACTTGCAGTCACCTTCAAGCAGCCAAACAACATACTGCAAAGGCAGACGAGTCTCTAAGAGATATGAAGCTCAAGGCAGTATATTGGCACTGCTTCACTCAGAAAGGCTCCAATGGGGACAGTCCTCAAGGAGATGATAAACGTTAGCAGAGGAACCAGTTCTCTGGCTGACCAAAGCATGGAAGGAAAGCGTGGGAGAGCAGCATAGTGAAGATCTTCACTATTTATTGAGTGGCATTTTGCTTTGGTGTTGCAAGCGGCAGGAGTCAAGGCAAAAAGAAGACAAAGCAAACTGCTTAGCAGGTAAAAATAGAGTGCAGGGGTTCCACTGCATCCCAGGGGCCTTTCGAAGCTAATAGGTACACATGAAACCCAAGAATACATGGAGCCTCTTGGATCCTATTGGATTACATTTGTAAAAATAGAGAAAAATTCCACATGGAGTGGCATTTCCTAGGAAGATTTCTGAGATTCTCAGCAGTGGAAAAATAATATTGGTTCCACATCTTTCCATTCAGTTCCTGCTTTTGAGCCACAGAAAATGCATGGCACAATAAACCAGCCCACGGACTGGCTTCCAGAGCCGGGTAGCCAATATGCTGCAGGCTGGCTAACAGACCTAAAGGGAACGAACTGTATTCATTTACTCAGACAACATGTTTGCCTCCAGTTTTCAACATCTGCAAAGGAGAATCAAGCACATAGTTGCCAAACTAGTCAAGAAATCTTCTTTATGCTTATGGAATACAGGTAGCTTGTATTCTTTACTCGGACTTTTCCCTGGCTCTTTAACAGCAGCACTGGAGTATAATGATCCTGTGTAAGTTTACCATGTGCCTGTGTTACCCTTTTTCTGTAGCAGAAATTAAGTTGGGACACAACTGAGGTTTGGGGTTTGGTTTTCTCCTGTATATTCAGCAATATCGTCAGAGCAAAATAAAGAGCTTGGTATCTTCCTGTGCCCATGAATATATCACATTTGTTCAGGAAATCTGATGCATTCCGGAAACACTGGTCTTACCAGGTGTGAGCAATACAGCTGTGCAGAGCACTCACAGCATCACATCAGACCTCTTGCATAAGTGCAAACTCTTGTTCTGCGCCTAAGTGAGAAGTCCCATGCATCTCCAAAGTTTCCCATTTTCTATACATTCAGAAACCTTCTGGAATATCAAGGACAGTGCAACAATCCTACTCCTACACGAATGCAGTGACAAAGGGGAATCTGGATGTGCCAGAAACACAGCAGAGAATTTCACCTTTTAAGAGAGATGAGGGTGAGAGATAAGACTCTGCCAACACATGCAAAGGATATACAGCGCAAATCCCATCCTCCTTCATCCACGCCTCAGCCCAGGAGCTGTGGATTATGACCTTTCACCCTGTTCTGCACACAATCCAGTGTTCAGCTCCTAAGTGCAGAGCTAATTTTATGCTGGAGTTTTCAAAGCGCCTGGTTCCAGTGAACAGACATGGTCTTCTCTTCTTTGACTCCCCGATAAGTAATGCCTGCAGAATATGTCAGACAAATGCTGGAAAGGTCAGGGGGCAATGGCTAACAGGAAAGCTGGTTCTCATGGCTCTATCCACAGGATAGAGTGGATGCATTTCCTAGAGTGTCCCACAGCCCTGGTCTTTTGGCGCACATCTGGTTACATTCTCACTGCAAGTCAGGGCAAAGCATCAGTGAGCAACCTCACTTTCCTATGGAGGGAAGCTTGGCCATGCAGGCAAGGTATATTTCAGTAGGTCTCCTGTCCTACACTAGAGGACAGCCAACACTGTTTTGGTCCAGAGTCTAATTGGAGCCATTATACCCTAATTTTTTTTACCATTATATATATATATGTATATATATATATATACACATATCCTTTCCACGGGCCAAAGTTCAAAAGATTTCTGTTGAGAATGTGCTTTCCAAAGACAGCGTGGAAACGGTGTGGTTTGTAACGTCACATGTGTGTCAGAGAAAGGAAAGAACCACAGGAGATTTGTATGAGTCCTTGGCTTGCCATTCAGGATGCTCCATTCCACAGGTAGCTGTCACGTTGCAAAGCTTACGTGGAAAACTCACAGGACAGCAGAGCTGAACAGAATCACAGCCAGTGGCTCAACGGCAAAAGCTTTCCACCCCTGTACGGCTATTTTGAGAAGGGACAGGGTTTCAGAAGCTTTCAGGAAAAAAGCAAACTCAGATGCTGCCCTATTTAAAATGTGGCCCTGTGCATGCTGACTTGAGTAGTAAGTTTGGGAAGTGCCATCAAAGAGGTCATGCTATAAATTCAGGTTTAAACCCCTATTAGGTTGAATACAGGCTTAAATCCACCTCCCTGGACTGCCGTGCTATGAGTCATAGTCCATCCTCCTCTCTTTTTCTTTTTGCACCTGGATACTTTGCAGACTGGTGGTTAGACCACTTGGAGGTGGAAAACTGGTTCAAATCCTAGCAGGTGGGGTGATGCCTAAACCAGGAAGTTCCCGGAGCTAACCAGACACGTACTCTCGCAGCAGTGCATGACTCACTACAAGACGACAACTTTTTCCTAAAGTCCTATGAATGTTGTCTTATACCTTCTTACCTTTTATTGCTGACAGTGCCAGAGATACACTTTGAATGCATTAAACAGATTATATTATATTATAAATATACATATACATTAAACATAAACCTGTGAGAGTGGTCAAACACTGGCACTGGAACAAGTGCTCAGAGAGACTGTGGGATCTCCATCCTTGGAGACATTCAAAACTCGACTGGATACAGCCCCAGGCAACCTACTCTAGTTGACCATGCTTGAGCAGGGGAGTTGAATGAGACAATCTCCAGATATGCCTTCCAACCACAAGAATTCTGCGATTCCAAAAAAAAGAAAAAGCAGGGTGAGGGGGAGAGCAAAGTACTTTTTTATATATTTTCATGTGGGCAAAAAGACCTAGAGAAGAATTAAATTATTTTGGATGAGATTGATGAAATGTATTTATTATCTTAGCCCTGGAACTGCAAATTCAGTTATGGTCTTAATTCCAGTTACTGAGTCCTCCTGAACTCTGTCCTTGTTTTCACTCTGCTGAGGCACAACAGTATTGATGGATGTGTGTGGCACCAGTGTGACTGGGATGTGAAATCATGTGCTTTCCCCTCACATGAAGAGGCATTTCAGCAATGATTAATCATGTATTTTGTCCTTTGGTAGCTGTTCAGAGAGGTTTTCATTTGCAAGGCAGAATTTCTTTTTCTTTTTATTGTCGTCATGGTGAGGTCCCTAATAACTGACATTTACTGAGAAAACTAGGTGCAGATTTGTCTGAGATGTGTAGGAGATGGGCTAATTCCATGTATTATCAAACTGGCTTCAAGAAATCTCAGAAATAAAAGTCTTCCAACTGAGATTTATTGAAGTTTCTTAAAGTCCTAAATTGTTTTCCCTTGAAGCATTTAGTTCAGTAGATCTTTATCAATCTATACCTGTACATACATGAAGATCCATATGCAAGGACACATGTTTACAACAAATTGCTGAGACTCTCCACATCTGAGGTTGTTTCTGCATATTCATGAGTACACCTAAGGGCTGAAATATCTTTTCTGCATGACAGATTTTGCCCTAATAATTTGTACAGTATATCATTCAAAAAAAGAAACGACTTCTGGACAAATATCTCTGAAACATACTTTCATGGTTCCCTGAAGTGTTCTTGGTGTATTTAATTACAACAGATGCTATTTCATTTTGTTGAAGCAAATGATAAAATCACAGAGACTCTTTCATGAGAAGTATCTGTGAGAAGTTTGCAAATCCCACAAACTATACATTTTCTTCTTTCTATTGATAGTTGCCGTGTTTGTTAATGCCAGAGCCTCCAGATTCTGTAAAAATCAAAATATTATTTTAAATTACTAAATAAGCATGGGGAATAGAAAGCAAGTTGGATGTTGAAATACAAGCTTGTATCATTAAAAATATATTCTCATGTATTATTTATTTAGAATTGATTCATTTATGGCAAAAAACCTTCGAAAGAGGTGAATGGAATTTATTATCCTTACTTGGATACATTAGGCAAATTTACCACTCATTTTGCCTTTTAATTTGGTATACAATCTATTTAAACCTGGCACAAAGGAGCAGTATGTATGTTTCCAAGCAGCAAGAAATCCCAGTTACTTCATTTATTGATTTACAAATTTGCCACATATATCATTTGTTGCATCAGGTCTTTTTTCTCATAAAGAGACCTTCATCAATCAAAGTGGAAATTATTTGCCATCAAAATGAATTTGAGTATTTACAATTAATTATACCTTATTCTTACCAGGGCACACAAAGCACAGCAAGCTCTGTACTGTCATTGCCGATCACCTCTAAAGCACAAGATATCAACCATACATATTTAATTAAGTGACCTATTCAGTTAAACTAATGAAATTACATTGTTCTTATCAATATCATTTATTCCGCTAGTCTGCAGATGAAAAGTACATATTCCTACTTGGTGTTTTATCGATGGCGGTGGGAAGAGAAGCTGTATATTTCCTCATAGCTTTCCTTCCTCCTGCAGCTCTTTCCACTGCCCAGTTCTTAGTCTACCATCTTTCCTGGTATGAACTCCAAAGCTGGCAAATAGGCTGCAGCAAAACCCCGAAGATGAAGTAGTGTTTTAGGTGCAGCTCAGTGTGGGGCTGCCTCTGGACAGTACATACCTACAGCCTCTCTATATGTCATGCAGGCATTAATTTTCAACTGTGACGAGGAATCAAGCAGTTAAACCTAACTGACAAAGACTGGTTCTCATCTTTTTCCTAAGCTCTGTTTCATATTCTGAACTTCCAAATAAAAAGACTTCCAGGCTCTTAAAAAGATCATTACTAAGCTCTTAAAAATATTTTTTAACTTTTTTTTAAATGAAGTCTTGCATGCCTTTTATTCATTAGACATCTGTAACAATGAGTGCACATTCACAGTGGATACAGCTTAGCAAAGCTGGTTAAGCAAGTATGTGCTTTACTTTCTGCTCGTGTTCAAATCAGTGCAATGTAAAATGTACCTGATTTAAAATAGGCTATGAGTTGGGTTTTCCTCCACTTTTGGTGCCCAGACACAGGGCTAGATGCACTCACAGTGTCAATTATCGATGCTGGTCATAATGAGGATTTTCCTGTGCGAGACATTTCCAGTGGTCATGTCATATAAAGTAGTGCTAGAGGAATAAGGAGGATAAGAAAAACTTCCACCATTGGATTTCTCCTTTCCCTGGGCTATCACTTCCAAAACGGCAATGCTCCAGCATTTTTCAGATCAAAACACTTTTTGATCTGAAAAAGTCAGTTGCAGGATTTATCATATTCAAAGAAAGAAAAATGATTCCTAATAATAAAATTATTTTTTAAACCCTGATACATACATTTTCTTTCATTGCAATTCATCCCAATGCGTTTTGCAAATTCAAATAGCCTGACATTTATATTAAACTTAAGAAGTCATTGGATCCAGTTCTGCAGAGCAAGACATCAGAGTTTAGAGTCCCACTGATCATTTCTGTCTCTCAAGAACAGGCTCTGGATGAATTAGCACCACTATTAATCATAATAATACATCTATGTCTTGGTTCTGAGATTCTTGAGATGTTTTCCAGAAACTGCAAACTGGCATGATACTAGCCAAAAAAATATTAAAGCATAGATCTTAACTCTCCAGTGAATCCTTCAGAAACTGAATAGCTCTCACAGAATAATATTTCTGACAGGAAATATACACTTGAGATGTTTTAAGCCTGAAATATCACATACACAACAGAGCTTAAGCCTGAGAATAGCCTCCCCTGTTTCTGAGATCATAACACTAGTATTATAATTAAGAGGATAAAATGCCACTTCCTTGCTTCCCATACCCCTCTCCAAATGAAATGTGAGTCACTTCATGAATTTCATCTATGGCAAAGCCTAATGGAACAATTTCAGCCCGTCCTGGACAACCCTCCTGCCCAATTCCCTCACACACACACTCACACACGTTATTTCTGCTAGCTTGGATTTCATATCCGCCTCTGCCCAATCGCTTGTGGCAGGTTCTAGTGGTAAAGCAAATGCTTTGCTGCTGTTTTCCCCCTTAGAATTATAGATCACTGAAGAAGTAGCTTAAAACATTTCCACTGGAGAAAAATGTGATGAAATTGTTAAAGGTTCAGCAGCCTTGAAACACTAGTAGGCTGTTGGCATCAGGATTATTCCCAGACATGATCTTTCCTTTGGAACCTGCAGTCGAAGTTTGCAATATTTGTTCGCTTCATGCCTCCTTGGCGTAGCCTGTCTCTCTGGCTGATTTTCTTCCTTTCTTTATCTGAAGCTGGCATTTTTTCCACTCTCAATAATTAAGCTGTCTCGATGTTAGAGACATGCCTATTTTATCACATGTATGTCTCATACACAGTTGAAAAAGGAGATCTCCAAGGGAGAAGGCGGCTGGCGTCTCTGCTGTTGAAACGGTTTCAATCTGGCCTGAATACTTTGCCTGCAGTGCTGCAACCCACGAGGGGGTCTTAACCTCTGAAACCTGCTGACTCAAGAGTAATTGGCCAGCATGATGCCACTGTGACCATCAAGTGGAACAAATAAAATTACCCACCATTTCAGTGCCGTGATTGTCCTCTCCCACTGCGTGATTCCATGAATACCCTGGAGGACTGACCTGCTTATAATAAACAAATTGTTTTCTGGGCTCCTTTTCCATTGCCTGTAGGGGAGTTACAAGAAGACAGAACCAAGCTGTGTTAACTATATTTAGTAGTCTTTTTTTTTTTTTTTAATTGCATCAGATGTTGCAGATGACTAGATACAGTATGATCTTTTAAAATTATATCCTCAAGAAGCAAACAATTAGAGAGAGCAGCATCTCTACAAGGAAACTCAAGTTTACATGGCAATAGAAAGTCATAAATTTAAAGAATTCAAGAGGATTGCACACATCTAAGTTGGATGACTTAATTCCTTTTCCTGAGCAAGACAGCTTAAAAGCAGGAATTCTCTTACTCTATACACAATTTTGTAATTTGTTTGCATAAAAGCAAGCTGTTTACACTATGGGACATGGCTCTATAAAGGTCTTTGCCAAAACTTACTATCTCCTGTAACAGTGTAAAACCAGAATATCTCCCATGATGGCAATGGATGTATTCAGATACACACCAGTGTAACTGAGAACTAAATTTGGCTTTCCAGCCCCATCTAAAAGAAGCTCACTGAAGATCCGAAGGGGAGAGCTAGGGGGAGGGAGGGGTGGAGGGGAAGGAGGTAGTTCTTGTTCATTTGGTTTCTATTCTTTATGACCAGATAATGGCACCCCCAATATCTAGATTCATGCAGAGGAGATAATATGGCCTGCTAAGCACATCAGCAGGACAAGTAGTGTGAAACTTTATTTTAGTGTTTTCAGTAACTGTCTGAGCTGATAATGGCCCTAATGTGGCCACAATTGACTGCCGAAGTGCGGATTTGGTCCCAGTCTCATAAAGTTTTGTACTAACACTGTGAAATTGCAGTTGTTTTGTGTCTTCAGCCTTCATTTGAACAAGAGAAAAACTTGGAAGATGAAGATACATGTGGACTGATTGTTTAGGAAAGTAGGTAGAGGAGCCCAATGACTTTTGCAGAATCAAATCACAATAAAGAATAAATTGACGAGACTGAGAAGTACAGTGAGCTACCTTACCGTGACTAACAATAACCATCTTAGAGAACTGTTGATGTATTTCTGAAAACAAAGCTTGCTGTTTGTTGCCAGCTATTTCATTTAGACCCAATTCACTAAAATTATGTGCTTAAATGTAATCAGACTCTTAAGCACGTTGTTAAAACAAGGTCTTGAAAAGCCAAGGAAAACTAATACTTTACTTTCCCTGCATTTTTTTTTCAGTTGCTATGTGTGATTGCTTTATATCACTGATAGATCCACTTCACTTAGCTTGTTAAGATATTCTGAGGGATATTTTACATACATTTTCAGTTTTCTTTTTGAGTTTTGATGCCAACACAGTTAGAGTATTTAAAGAAACAGCAACAGTGCTTATCTGGTTCTTTCCATGCAAAGTAATCTCTCAGCCTGAACAGACCATTTAATCTGGAACAGTTTTGTAAATTAGAAGGAGTCTGATCCCTGTTTCAAATTCAGCATGCATCATTCTGTTCATTTTATTTCCCAGCAGATAAGGGATTGATCAAACCTGCAATAATTCTATCGTACACAAGTCTTCTCCTTATCTACATATAGTTTCTTTCTCCCTAGCTCCTCTTTTACTTCTGCAACCATTTGTATGTCAAGCAAGAGATAGAATGAAAACAGAAAAACTTCTATTTGGGACTCTAATGCTATCAACACGGGAAGGACATAACTGTTGTGGTTTTTACCAGTCTGCTTCTGTCATTTATATTTTGTTACATTACTTCTCCTGGCTGTTCCAGATCCTCCTCTCAAGTGGTTTATATTCACAGCTATAAAGCACATCTCTGCTGTAAGGGAATGAGAAGCACTGACTGGTGGATCTCCTTGTCTTTTACATGTAGCATCCTTCTCAGTCAGTCTGCACAATAGTTAGATAAATCATGGGATACAAGAATTCCTTTTTAGAAACAAACCCACTGAAAACTGGTCTTCATCACTGTGAGGCAATTGATTCACAGTGAAGGGCTCTTAGGGGTTTGAGGGATACATTGCCTCAGGGAAAGGTTTTGAGATCTCAAAGCTAGTATCTACCTAAGTATCACAAACAATTGCTCAGTGTCCAGGCATCTGTAATTTACCATATTATGGTGCAATCTACCAGCCTAAGTCCCCATATGTGAAAAATTTTCCAAATATTTTCATAGCAAGTAGGCAGATCATGCATTTACCATAATATACACCCGATATATATCATATGCTCCACACAGGTCTTTCGTCATTCACAGAACTGCTTTAGCTCTCTGCTCCAGAGGCTCTGAAGGGTATCACCTATCCCAGAAGGCACACATCCTTCTTATAACATAGCACACAACCATATACATATATATATGTAAAGTATATACAAATATAATCCATACAAATGCACTAACATCTCCTCCACACACATCCTTAGGTGAAACTGGAAGCTGATGATGAAACCAAGGCAGAAAAGATTAATTTTCTTTGCTCAGAGGCATTTGGTGGTGGCAATGTTTGGGAAGTGGTACCTAGTTAAGGATCCTTGAACAGGAGACACTTCTCCGTTCTTCCTATGGTTTTCCCTTTAAGTTGGTTGCCTTAGTTCAGTCTTTCAATGAGCTCATCCCAAGACCATTTGGACAGTCTTAAGCAAGCTAGCAAGCAAGGAGATGCTTGAGCAGCAACAGCAGAAGGAGACTGGCTCCTGCCACACCGAGCTCCCTGAGCAGGCTGCCAGGAGCAGTCAGCTTGGACAGAGACAAGTTTATTGAAAACTGGGAAAGAAGACATTTGCACAGTTAGTTTTAATGCCTTAGGAACTATGGAAGGCTGTAGGCTTTACTAAGAAGAGAGAGAAAACAGATCACAAACATGAAGAATAATCTCTGGCAGATAAATCTACTTCTCTGTGAAACATAATCCCCAAATACTCTGGCAAAAAGATAGATCATTTTACCATAATGACAAGCATTAGTCGCAGGTCTTGGTTTTTCAAAGAAACTAAGTTTAAAAATAGCCTTCCTAAACCTTAAGGCCTGGAACTTTGTGCAGACGTTAAAATTTGTCTGCAGCTCCTCGCTTTACTCCTACATTTCCCTATCTGCAAACAACTGCCACAAAGGACTGCTTAAGACAGACCTGGACTTTATAGTTCTCAGTGAAGCAATATGTCACCTCTATTTATACTACTGTGATCTTATAAAGAAGGAAATCCTGTTAGTAGTCATCTCAGATTCCTTCAGTTATCATAAATTAAAACTACACACTTCTCTCTTGCTGCAGGATTTTTTGTTTTACTTTAATGTGCATACGTGTGCCTATTTGTACATGTTTTTAAAAGTCTTTGTTGTGTTTTTCAGTGAAATCCTAATGGCAACTGACCACAGAAATTCTCTAAATGTTAGTAGCTACAGAAATGTAAACTCACAAAAGCCTTGACTAACTCTTGCTGATAAACATATCCTTGGTGTAATTATTAGCTTAAGTCATAGGAAGCGTAGTTTTGTGTCTGTAGCAGTCAAATGGCATCTGGAAGCTCTGAGGATCTTTTTGTGGCCTTGCTAGAGAGATCTTTGTGAATTTGGCAAATGTTAAAGTAAACTTTCCGAGCCTATATATCCCCTTCTGTGAGATGATGACAGTATTTATTCTCCCTCCACCTTTTCTAAAGAAGAATTTGCAGCCTCCCGTCATGAAGATGGGCAGAATTTATTGCAGTTCTAAGTAGAGGATATTAGGAGACCATGATCAATATCATACAGCAGGGACAAGATTCTAATGGTATTTTACATTGCAAAATGTAACAAAACCTTTTCCATTTTTCATCATTTTCTGTTCCTCATACTGAACTCCTATTGGCTTTGTTAAGGTCAGTGGTGTTTGTTATATTTTTGTAAGACAGCCAAAGCAGTAGTAATAACAAATACATTAATTCTGCTTTACATAACTAGTCCAGATTCTCAGGGATTTTTTTTTTTTTTTTCAAACATAGTTAAATCTCCTTTATTAAGAACGGAAGAGGTTTAAGCTTTCTTTGGGGATACCGTGATGCAGATTCTAAGAGAACGAAGTTGTCAAATGATAGGGGTTTCTTGTACAGATTTCATGGTCATAAAACACAAAGTGGTTTCAGAAACTGCAGCCAAACAAAAGGCCTTTCTGTATTCTGATCCACTATGAATAGTTCTTACAATTCTATATCAAACTTAAGACCACCAGAAAGGGACTAAGAGTCATGACAATTAATGTGAGAAGAGAATGAGGAGGTCAACTAAAGGCATTGCCATTGTCCATAGTCTTTGTCACAGCAGGTGATTTGTGGGGTTCCACTACACAGGAAAGCAAAATATAAACATTGAAAATTCCCTGCTAGTGTAACCTGTGGGAAGAGGGCAATGGATTTTGATGCCAAATCAGCACATGGGTTTGATGTTGTGTGAGGACCACAAGCCATACAAGCACCTGGAAGCTGCTATTAGCGCACCCATTCACCTGTCTCTAGCCATGGCCAGTCTCTAAATGCTTCAAAGGAATGCAAACAAATAAACAACCTAGAGACCAAGGTATACATCAAGGGAGAAAAGGAAGTGGGAACTCCTTCCTGGCCAGTATAAATATGGTATAAAATAATGATCAACAAACATAAATCACACATCCCCTTGGGAATACCAATAAATGACGTACTTACAAGCTTTCACTTTTAAATTGTCTTTTCTCTAAAGATGAAAAACTCTTCTCTTAACAGTGTTGTAGTCTTTTTCTATTAACCACTTGTTTGGAAGGTCATTCCAGGATATCGTCCCCAAAATACGGACAAACCTCGGAAATCCAGTCTCCAAGTTACAGCTGCAGCACTGGACAACAATGCAGCTTATGGCTAGAATAAAGTCTGTAGATAATTCATACCATTTGTCCAGCATGTTGAAAGTAGAAGATGTATATAAGTTAAGAGCTCACAGTCCTCCCCATGGCCTTTGGCTCTTTTGCACCATTCAACCACAGAACTGCTCTGAGTGCATGGGAAAAGTGCTGCCAGGGGAACGCAAAAACCTTGATTGAAGTGGTTACGGCCTTTTGGACCTGGATGGTTTTCAACTCTTATCTTGGACAGGTTCAGAAAATAGTCCAGACATTACTCAGTTCAACTTCAGCGTACTCTTGGGAGATATGTAAGCGAGACTGCTTTACATCTTCCACTCTGGGCAGTTGTGAAGCCACCGAAGGTGATGCACAAGTGTTAGGTCATTGTTATGAGGGTCAGTGTTATGTCCATATCATATCTATGCAATTTTTCTCACAGGACCTTCATTCCTCATGTATTTGTGTTTTGGTTTGCTTTTTTGTTTTTGTTTTGTTTTGGTTTGATTTTTTCCACCCAGTGATTTATCTCTGACTTCTAAACGCTTTAATGTGTAACCAGTGATACGTTAACAGAGTTTCTGTTATCACAGGGTTTTGGTGATAGCAGCAATTCTTGACTAATAACACTTAAGTGAAACAATGATATACAGCTGCTGTGATTGGAAACCTGGGATAACAGAAGTGCTACGATTTTAAAAATTACCATTGCAGAAATAATGGTAGAATAGAGAGGAAGTTAAAGGGACTGTCTCATCACACTTTAATCACAAGGAGATTCTTGAAATATTTCTGAATGACTAAAGAACTATGACATATTTAACCAAAAGAGTTATATTGCATAAACACTGCAAAATATGAAATGGAAAACAAATATTCTGTCTCTATATGCAGGGTGAAATAAATTATTTCCTTCCCTGTGTAATTTTTTAACAAGACCAGGAAAAAACACATTTTGTCTGGAGGCTATATTTTGGGTTGTTGTGGACTCCAGGTCTAGAAGATGCAACATGGTGCCTCAGAAAACATTCTGTAAAGACCATAAACAAAGATTAAATATGAATTAAACACACTTCTGGTCACACAACGAGTGATAGTGCTTTTCCTTAAGACTACTGAGAAACTGGGAGCTACTAATTGATAGTTCCCAGTAATGGAGGACAAATCTTGCTGGGTGTATAAAGAGGTGGGCCCAGCGATTAAGATCTTGAAACATCATTTTAGACATGAAATAAAGAGAGATTACGAGAAAGGAGAGAGGGAGGTGATGAGAAGTCTGACGAGTTACTCATCTGTAGCACCTGCATGTCTTGCCAGTTCAGCTACAGTGGTTTGCATGTTTGGGATTGTTCAGAGTGGTTAATCCATCGGTATGAAGTCCCGTATTTTCAGTCAGCTGTATAGCAGCCTCTCAAAATGCAAACCCACTGATGGCCTTTTACCTAATGTATGAAGACAAACAAACATAAATATTTTAAAGGCTCACTCTACTTATTTTAGCTGCTATAAAACATGCTTTACAGATTAAGTGGCTTCAGTAACTGAAATGAAAAGCTTCTCTAGATTTTAACCCATTCGTTCTAGTGCACTTGTTTCAACGGATGCATCCTTTCTTCTATGAGAAATACAGCCTGATCTCTTTCACATTCTCCACACAATAAAGTAATAAACAAAAATAAAGCTTGATACTGCAATGTGATGAGAGCCTTCTGGGAGTGCAAGGGGCCTCCACCTCCTTTGTCTTACAGGGCTGGGTACCTCGTATAGCAGCAAGACGACAAGAAACCTGATGAGGTTCAACAAGGGCAAGTGTAGAGTTTTGCATTTGGGGAAGAAAAACACCATGTACCAGTACAGGTTGGGGGCTGACCTGCTGGAGAGCAGTGTAGGTGAAAGGGACCTGGGGGTCCTGGTGGACAGGAGGATGACCATGAGCCAGCAATGTGCCCTTGTGGCTAAGAAGGCCAATGGCATCCTGGGCTGCATTAGAAAGGGTGTGGTGAGTCGGTCAAGAGAGGTTCTCCTCCCCCTCTATTCTGCATTGGTGANCAATGTCACTGGAGGCAATTCACACCTTTTGTCAGAGAAGGGGAAAGAGACTATTTACATTATTTTCACAAGGATGATTTGGAAATTGCTTTCCCATAAGCTGGAAGGACCATCAAAGCTTTACCTTCAAACACTGATGTTCCTCACTGTGAAGGATATCTTGCAAGTCACTAATAGCAATATTCTTGGCCATTTCCAGATGACATTTTCATTGTAGTTACTTGACTGTGATGGAAATCTCAGAGCAGATGCACATTTCAGATTAATTTATTCTGTTTTGTTGCCTTAGAAGCCACAGTGGTAGCATATTACCTTGCTACAATAAGAAACATAGATATGGGAAAGTCATCTAGTCCCCCTCACTAACAGTGCAGACTTGCCCTCTGCAGCGTGTTCCCTAGTGCTTTGTCCAGTCTATTTTTAAATGGCCTAAGTGATGAGAATTTCTGCAGAGGAGAGTTCACAGACAAGCCTCTTTCCTCTAACAAAGCTTTGGATAGATAAAGAATAATAATAATAACTTTATTTATCAAGCTTTCTCTCTTTTACCCACCAAAGTCTGTAGGGTGCTACGAAGACATCATAAAACAATTTCTTGTCCCAACCAAGCTCAGCAATGTTTTGAAGAGATCAGTAAACAAAAACCAACACTGAAACAAAAGACAGGGGAGGACAAGGGCCCTAGCAGATGTGCAGCTCAGGAACAAAGGGGTCTTACAGTAAGGACTGCTAGAGAAAACCCTCTCCGCAGAACCCATAACTGTTCAAGCTCTAGGGCTAAATTCATGGAGGTTTAATCGTTAGTGCTTAGCAGGAGATTCAAGGTTCTCCAAGCATTCTCAGTATCTCACAAATCCAGACCTACATTGAAGGAAATTAAAAAAGACCGTATTTCTGAGCAAGGCTATTGAGGTAGCAGAAAAAAAATAATAAAGAGATGCCATTTTGCTTTGTTCATTTGCATTAAACTCATAAAGTCAGTGTTACAATTCTAATTATATTGAAAGTCTTCCAGAGGTGTCTGCTAAATCCTGATTTACTGGTAGCTGTAGTTATTTGCCTGGTAATATTAAATGTGAGGAATGGAACCAAAAGCTTCACTATCATCAAACTCAAACAAATGTCTTCAGGAAAAAGCATTAACAAAAAGCTAAGTCAAGTGCCTGTCTTTTCCATCCATGTTTATCAATGCTAAAACCCTACTGGTTGCTACTTGCACCAGAAGACTATTGCAACTTCTGTAGGGGGAAAAAAAAGTGTTATATTTCTTTTTGACAGAACCATTAAGGAACTCTGTAATGTTTCAATCTGTGGTCAGTGCTCTGTTTTGCTTGGCTCACTAAACCCTCAGCCTCAGCTGGCATTTCCTAAATTAACAGCACATTCACTCCCCACATTAAGACAGTCAGACAAATGGTTCAGCCTAAACTAAGCAGTTTGACACTCATGTGCTTCAGCAAAGCTGAACAGCATCTCATGACGCTTACATGATTGGATGATATCATAATCATATGATAAAAAGCCATTAGGGCCATAACCAAAATCTAAAACACAGGTCATTATACTAGATGTTAAAAAGTGTATCCATTTAGTCAAAAAAAAAAAAAAAAGAAACAAAAAAGAGTTCTGACACCAGGGAACATCTGGCTAATATTTACATCTCCTGTTTAATTTGGATGCTTCAGTTTAGTTTTCAAGATGGCAGTGTATAGAAACAAATTAAGCCAATCACTCTATCCGCAGTTTAGAAAACCAAGATTTGTTTATAGTTTCTCATATTAATACCTCATCCACTTGGCAAAAAAGCCTCGTGAAAAATATACCTCAAACATACAATTCCCCTTTAGTAACAAAGCCGTAATTCAGCATAATTCTTTGTTGATGGGATGAAAAGGAGAGTCATGTAAACTTGGAGTACTGAGATGAAGAGATAAAGTTGGGCCATAGGAAACGAAACAGTCTCCAGTGCTGTAGGGTTAAACTGAAGCCCATTAAGAAAGTCAACAGAATTAGCATTGTGGGCCCCATCCTACTTTCCTTTAAATCAATGGGATTTTGTCACTGACACCAGCCAGGGCACAATCACGGACATGCTCTGTGCTAAAATAACATGAGCTGGATGCAAGCTGGCTGGATGAGCCCTGTGCCTGGGAACCTGCGAGTTTGATTCTGAGATGAGTTTGATACAATGCTCATTTCCAAGAGCACCGAGAAACGTGAAGCAATTCAGCGAGGCATATGTAGAACTTCATAAAATATTATCTCTATGAGGAGAACTGGCCAAGTGACAGTATTCTTATGTCATAGGCAATTATGTAAACTCCAGAATGTTCAGGTTAATAAAAGGAGATACTGATTTCAAAATACTGGAGAGAATGCAAAGCCTGCAGTCAACACTTTTAGATACAAACCCAGAGGGACAGGCAGGGAAATCTTCTCATCAGGCTTCCCAATTTTTGAATAGACAAGGGATCTAGCGGGCAAAAACCTATTCAGTATTACTGAGTATTGTTGGTGGATATAAATAACAATATTAGCATGAGTGAATTACCGTATCCAAACCCCAGATCTAGCTAAACAGTCCCACTAGTTTGGGCTGCTTCTAGTCTTCTGTTTCTAGAGGCAGAAGAAAAACCCAAGCAAGCTTGCTGGATGTTTCTCATGTCTGTTTAGACTGCCCTGACAAAAACATAATGTAGACACTTCAAAATTAGTACTAAATTAGCAAGCTTTCTTCTAGCAAGCAATTCACACATGGCTGCGAGGAGCTTGGGGCTGGAAGCAAATCCAGCTGCTACTCTGAGTGCCAGCAACGTAAACCTGATGTCAAGTCTGTATGGCCCAGCAAGCCCAGCTCATGGGCTGAGCTTGAGCAAGGAAAACCGAAGAAAAACCCTGTGTGTCTGCAGTGTGTCGGTGTGTCTACTGCTGCCCTGCAAGAGGCAACATCAGGAAAAGCAACGAGAGCAGCAAGCTAGTGCAGCAAAGGCAGCAGTAGATGACAGTGTGTTTGAGGACGTAAGGGGATAATTCCCTCCTCCAGGGACCACTTCCTAAAAGCAGTGTGGCTAAGATGGGACCAGATTTGGCTCCCTTCACTTGCCCCATGCCTCCAACGTTATCCCAGAAAACACTGCATGCTGAAACGCTCATCGTGCACTTGTGGCACATCTCTGGGTATGCAGCACATCCATTCAATCTGTGCTATAAAAACACTGCTTTTCCTTGCAACATAGCCCTCAACTATTTCAGATACTTTGAACTGCATAACCAAGAGTGACATAATAATTATGTCTTAGGGTCACAGGGACATCTCACAGCCCAGAGGAAATCTAAGGTTGCCCTCTGAGTTGCAGGGGTGCAAACTCCAGCTATGCGCACTGGTAATTAACATGCCTGGGACTGGTCTCTGGCTCTGAGGCCAACTGGCAAGAAAGAGCATCCCCATCACACTCCCACCAGAAGAAGGGGGCTGCACCCAGATGGCCTACTGGGAATGGTCTCAGGGCCATAATGACCTCTGGATCATCTCTGGCTATTGCTGGTGGGCACTGCTCAGAGCCAAGGATCAGTTTCACGATGCAACGGTGCAGCCAACTCATTTATCTTCAATCCAACCATCTCATTTACTAGTAGAACAATATCCCACCAGGACCTCCTGTTCTGAGGACAGCTGAGCAGGCTTGGGGGCAGGAGGTGGTTCATTGACATCTTCCTTTTAGAGGGATAAATATAGCCAAAGGGCTATATGCTGTGGTGGATACAAGCATGTGGTGTCCTCAGCCCTGCTCTTCCAGGGAGGCAGAAGGAGAGCCATGTGCCTCCTGGCCGCACTGACAGAGGACCTGTTTTTTCATTCATAAAAAATGACAACTCTTCAGATTTATTTAAAAAGGGGGTCACATGTGTGCCACCCACAGTCACGTTGGTGAGCACTCACCACGCTCCCACCCCTCTGCTGATGGGATAGCACAGCCAGGTACACCCGGCAGCAGGTTGCTGTTGGAAGGCTGTTGTGCTTCATGAGAACCAGCCCAAGACGATGGTGATTCTCTGCACCTCTGTGCAAAAATCCGTTTTCTCATATAGCGGTGAGTGTGGGCAGTAGAAATATTTCTTCCTCGGTGAGCCATGAGAGAGGTACAAGAGAAGGTAAACAAGCTTCCTTATAGTCAGACCTGTTATTTCTTATACATTGATTTATACTTATTACAGAGCCAGTGCAGGAGGGTAACACATGAAAACAGTGTGCTAGCTTATACTTTAGAGGAACATTTCCTTCTACCCCAACCATCAAAAGTAACCCTTTTATGAGGTAAAACCAAATTATCTGTTTCCTAGAGCAGCTGTTTTAGCAATTTCTTGTTGATTTGCTGTTTGAAGTCCTCTAGGCTGCAACATGCCTTTGCAAACGTGAGTTGCCAAAAGTGTAAAAGTGTACACTTCCATATAAAAATCTCAGGTTTGTTCTTTTTCTTTTTCTTTTTCTTTTTCTTTTTCTTTTTCTTTTTCTTTTTCTTTTTCTTTTTCTTTTTCTTTTTCTTTTTCTTTTTCTTTTTCTTTTTCTTTTTCTTTTTCTTTTTCTTTTTCTTTTTCTTTTTCTTTTTTTTACCCTCTGTCTTAGAGCATGACAGAAATGGAAAGGCAGAAATAGGAAGTTCAGGTTTATCCCTTCCAAATTGCTCAATCTCTGCTTCCAAAAATGCTCAGGGAAAAATGGATGGGAACTTGCAGGCAGGGTATAAAGCGCTCAGAGTGTTGCAGAAGTGATGCAGTCCTTTGAAAGGCCGCCTTAGAAAACAGTATGATTCTTCCTTTGACATTCTCCAAAGAATGTCTGCATCAGCCAAGTTGCTTAAAGTGACAAAAGTCATTACAGATAAGCACAGCGGATTGTTTATTTTGGAAAGGGACTGGGGCATAACTCCTCTGAGGTAAAGCACAGGGCGGTTCTTTACCTGCTGCGGGATCCAGCAGAGAGGCAAGGTGCTGCATGCTTTCTGTTCAAATCACTAACAAGACCTTTGTCTAGGCTTGAACTCTCATACCTGTTTTCAGTTCCTGGCATACCTCGGATCCCCCCACCGCCTGCCGAGCCTGTGCTGGAGCGCTCAGATGGCGAGCCTCTGGAAACAGGATGCCACTGGGATCCGCAGGGAAGACAAAGCCCCTCAGAAAGGCGAGGAGCCTCGGGCCACTCTAATTACAAGTCCCTGCACTGCTTGAAGGTGCTCAGCTGACATGCCTGAACTGTGCAAAGACCTTCAAGTGAACTATTATACAAAGCTCAATGTATCACATGGTTGCGAAGCAGCTGCTAAGTCTCACTGTAAATGAGGCACAGAGATGATAAGTCACATACTCTCATATACAATGTGTTTAAGGAAACCCCCACCCCACGGATTTTACTGCCTTAGGCTAGGATGAAACCTGGGAGGTGAAGGGGAGGGAGGGGGATGTGGGAAAGAGTTTTATGTGAAGACGTTCTAGTCTGCATTAAGGATGTGTTTACTTCTAGTAGCTTTGGCAAGTTAATCATAACATGCATTTAAGTTCTTTCAATAACATCCCCCAAAGTGGATTTTTTTTAAATGTCACTTCCCTGTTTAAACCAGCACAAAACTGTATATCAAGATAAATCTTCCGCATGAGACACAGAAAGCAGTAGTTCCTAACACTTGGTTTCTTCTTTGCTCTCTTTGCTAGGATACATACAGCCTGAAATGTATGTTCTCAATTCAAATAGGAGGATGGTAAATTACATGCGTTTGATTGCTCAGATATGACACGCAGAAAGACCGACATGATTAAGAACAAAAAACTAGAAAAACAGAAGACAGCAGAAGGATTTAGCCCACAGTAATAAACATGTCACTTGTGATCATCTCAAAAATGACTGAATACTGCGGCTAAGGCAAAATGCCTGCAAAGCAGTGCCTTTAGCACACCCGAGGAGGGGTTTCCTATAACCCAGTGACATACTGTGACTGAAGGCATTTCTGAAATCCCAGATCCGTAGAAATGCAGGGTTGGGAGGGACCTGAAGAAACCATCCAGAAGACTGTGCTGAGATGAGCGCCGCAGTAGGAATCAGTGTGATGCTGAAATGGGAACTCAAACCCATGAGACTATTATTTCAGGCTCTCTGCACTGTCAGTAGGTGGCTCATCTTTTCAAGATTTCCCATCCATCCATAACAAAAAAGTAAATATATACCTGACAAAGTAAAAAAAAGTAATTCTTTATATTGTGAAAATATTGCAAACTAATAATGCAAAAGCAAATTTAATTCTCTTTTGAAAAGGCCTGGAAGAAAAATCCTGGAACTTATTTAACTGGCATGTGTACGCTTTTGGACAAGCATCCATAATCCTTCCCACACCTTCTCAATTAATTTTCAACAGCTCTTCTGAAACAAAATTTTCCCTGTGTAAAAGATGTGCACATAAAAGACATTTAAAGATCTATAAGTGGTAGCACATTATTCGCCACACATATGATTTCTTAGACGGTGTTACAAAACCTTTTGAAGCAAAGCATAGAAACTCATAAAGAGACAATAGTATGAAAGTCTAGCGAGGAGCAGGTGATCAGGGGTTACTAGGAGGGGATTGCAAGAACCAGACAGCCCTATCAGGGCTTGGAAATCACAGTTTTCTCTATGGATTTGTTAGAGAAGAAAGATCCAAAAGATTAAGAGTAAATCTCGGGGCATGGGAAAGATGGCAGGAGATTCACACTCCAGCTGTTATGAAGGGAAAATACTTCATCATCAAAACTGAAGCCAGAGCTTTGTCTCCTTTACAACAGGTCTCAAACCATACTTAGCTTCCTTGGGACTATCTGAATAGTCAACCATTTGCTTAGGTGATTTGATCCTGCTCTCATTCAAGGCAGATGCGTCTCCCTTTAACTTCAAAGAGAGCATGATGACACCTTTGCAAACCGTGTTTCAATCTGGCTAACAGAGGGTTGCACTTAAAACATTTTCTAATAGAGATACCGCAGAAAGCAGAAGTAGGTCCAAACTATGTTAAAAATTAACTTTTTTTTTTTTAAAAAAAAAAGAGGTTAGAACACCCCAAAGTAAAGTTGGACAAACAGGTTTAAAACTAGCACAGATGGGCCAATGTGCCTTTTACCCCTTATCACAGACATTTATATTATATGTCAAAATAGTGCAGAATGCAGCGATAGTCAATGTTAGAACACTCTGTCTGGGTCATGCAGATTCATCACCAGCTGAAACAAAGTGTATTTTCTCCTGGAGTGGGTCACTGTTCTCCTCAATCATCTCACGCTTTTGTTGTGTTTATTTTCAGCACACAGTTTAATCTTAAAGATGCCATTTAACAAAGAATTTGTCCTGATAGTAGCAACATATGGAAGCAGCTGTTTGCGGTTCTTGTTCATAAAATGAGTTACATCTTCCTTTAAACAAGACAGTTTTTTATTTTGCTGCTAAAACTGCAGTTGAATCAGTACAAAATTATAATAAACATGTCTAGAGAGGTCTCCAGCTCAAAGCAAGAGTTACTGTCCATGAACTCTACCACCCTTTCGTTCTTATTTCCTAGCACAGGACGTTTGCCTGCTTTGGAGACTAGCTACGAGATGCAAAACATGAGCTACATTTTGGCACTCATTTCTTAATTATTGTTATTATTGTCATTAAAAAAAAAATCTGTTGGCTGAAAATATCTTAAAAAATTTTAGTGTCTGATATGTTACACGTTGCCTTAGTACATTTCAGCAAAAATAAAAGAGAATGCTTCATACAGCATTTACAAAAGAGAGGCTGTATCTATACTGCTAAATAAACCAGGGCTAGGGAATGAACTTGATTATTGGACTATGATCACTCATTTTGCTCATTTGTTAGTACCTCTTCTAGCAGAGTTTTGGCCTGTGCCGACTACAAGTTTTCAATAATACTGACTGATGGGAGAGCACATGCAGCAGAGAGCACTCCCAGCAGGTAATGTTGGTAAGACTACCACAGATAGAGTCTGTACTGTCCTCAAGTAATATCTGCACGGGCTTTGTGCATTCAAAGAGCTCTACACACCTTTGCACCAAGGCATGCAACACAAGGCCACAATTTTCACACTATGAAACCCTGATTCTAATGGATAGAAACACAGCCCTCACCTTACTAAGCATACCTGAGAAGAATATAAGTAAAGTAATAGTTATATCTTAGATCCACTGGGAAACCGTATGCTCAGAGGAGATGTAGCACCACATGCTGTGTGACTGGGGCAAGAGAACAGTCCTTGTCCCTGATATATTTATCAGCGTAAACATAGCTACAATATCTCAGATATCATAGAATCATAGAATCATAGAATCCTAGGGTTGGAAGGGACCTCTGGAGATCATCTAGTCCAACCCCCCTGCCAGAGCAGGGCCACCTTAGAGCAGGTTACAC
This sequence comes from Rhinoptilus africanus, assembly GCA_013400135.1. Taxonomy (NCBI): domain Eukaryota; kingdom Metazoa; phylum Chordata; class Aves; order Charadriiformes; family Glareolidae; genus Rhinoptilus; species Rhinoptilus africanus. Next base: position 46,494 of record VXBO01014311.1, read on the forward strand.
AGGAACGCGTCCAGGCGGGTTTTGAATGTCTCCAGAGACGGAGACTCCACCACCTCCCTGGGCAGCTTGTTCCAGTGCTCTGCCACCCTCAAGGGAAAGAAGTTCCTCCTCATGTTTAGGTGGAACTTCCTATGCTCAAGTTTGTGCCCGTTACCCCTTGTCCTATCACTGGGCACCACTGAAAAGAGCCTGGCCCCATCCTCCTGACACCCACCCTTCAAGTATTTATAAGTGTTAATTAGGTCCCCCCTCAGACGCCTCTTTTCCAGGCTAAAGAGACCTAATTCCCTTAGTCTATCTTCATAGGAGAGGTGTTCCAGTCCCCTAATCATCTTAGTAGCCCTATGCTGCACCCTCTCCAGCAATTCCTTGTCCCTCTTGAGCTGGGGAGCCCAGAACTGGACACAGTACTCCAGGTGGGGCCTCACCAAGGCAGAGTAGAGGGGGAGGATGACCTCCCTCCACCTGCTGGCCACACTCTTCTTGATGCACCCCAGGATGCCATTGGCCTTCTTGGCCACAAGGGCACATTGCTGGCTCATGGTCATCCTGTTGTCCACCAGGACTCCCAGGTCCCTTTCCTCAGAGCTGCTCTCCAGCAGGTCAGCCCCCAACCTGTCCTGGTGCAGGGGGTTATTCCTCCCCAGGTGCAGCACCCTACACTTGCCCTTATTGAATTTCATGAGGTTCCTCTCCGCCCAGCTCTCCAGCCTGTCCAGGCCTCTCTGGATGGCGGCACAGCCTTCCGGGGTGTCAGCCACCCCTCCCAGCTTTGTGTCGTCAGCAAACTTGCTGAGGGTGCACTCTATCCCCTCATCCAGGTCATTGATGAATATATTGAAGAGGACTGAGCCCAGTACTGACCCCTGGGGAACACCGCTCATCACTGACCTCCAGCTAGACTCCACGCCCCTAATCACAACCCTCTGGGCTCTGTCCTTCAACCAGTTTTCTATCCACCTCACTGTCCAGATAGTTGAAGACCTTATGGGTATGACTTCTTGGAGAGAAGGAGATTATGCCAAACAGCATGTAAAAGGAAAATTAGTGTTTTGCAGTCTTTTGGGAGGGAAGGAATAGCCAGTTAAACTGGGAGGGAGAATGAAGGACACTCTAGGGAGGCCATCAAGGAAAAATAAGGACAAAGACATGTAGAGAAAGATGGCCCTAGGACAGCAACCAAGGAGCAGACAATGAAAGGAACTGAAACATGTGAGTCAGTGACGGATTCCAAGCAGGGTCAAAAACGTGAGAGCTGGAAGTCCACCAGGACACCTACTTCAGTGCAGTATCTGAGGGATGCTTTCAGGATCATGGTGGGTAAGTGCAATGACTTCTGTATCACTGAAAATCCAGCTTCTCTTAGTAGCTGATGTCAACTACCTCTTAGATATAAACAAAACTTTCCATCTCATGTTTATTGAGATGCCTTCCTAACCTCTTTAACTTGTCTCCATCCAATAGTTTCATCAGTTTAATGCAACAAACTAGGAAGAGATACGTTTATTTAGATGTCTACCACTTCCTTCCCTGCTTTTGACCAGCATTCACAATCGGGAAATACTAGATGTACACTTGGCTCAGCTTCTTACTGCTGTTCATAGTGAGTCTTAAGACAGGTCTCATTAAATAGATGGACTATAAAACCTGATAATTTGCAGTAACAAGAGGCTGGATTCTGTGATCCAGGAGGTCTCTTTCAGACCCACCTGTAGGTACTACCCCTAAGAAATTAAGTATCTCTTTTTCCTTAGCTAAACTGAGTTGAAATTAAGCTCACTAATATAAATCAGAAATAACTGTACTCAATCTTGTAAAACTAGCTACACAAGACAGTTAGACAGACTGTTTTTTTACTGCCTTAACCTATGGCAAGAATTCAGCCATAAGCTTTTGTCAGCTTAGTCCTGGCAGATCTTGCTGTGGTGGCTGCAGGTGCTATCTTTTCTCACTTGTCCTGCCATCTCTTTGGTGGAATTCAGCACTCTCAAAGCAGAATCATCAGAAGAGATTATCTGCCTGCTTATCAGTCTCTGCAATATACAGCCTGGGTTTAGCTCACCTTAACTGGTACTTTCCTTGCTAAGGTGCTGGGAAGATCAGATGGTGATAAGGATTTTTTCATATTTGTTGTTCTATAGGGACAATTCCATAGTTGCAAGTATATCAGAAACAGAAAAAATAAGTTAATGTTCTCTGGAAAGTAAATACACCCAATAGGTTGCTGATGCCCTTTGAGCTTTAAGAGATAAACTTAAGACTTGAAATGTCTCATTTACTTAACATTATAAGAACTTTTGATATAAATGGTATTAACGGCTTACTACACACACAGTTGGGGGGGTTTTGTCATGTTGGGGTTTTTTTTAATAAGTATTTGCAATTCTTTATATATAGGTCATAAAAGGAGGCCTAGTAATTTTCTTAGTTCATAACTGTGCTTTGAAAATACCTGCATTTTCTTTGGACCATAGTTGTTTTATTCATCGACTCTTTAAAAACTCTTGAAACTTTGTAGGTACCTTGTTCAAGTGCTTAGTCATCCTCAGAGTGGTAAAAGGATTTTGATTTTTATGGTTTTTTTTTTTTCAATACTTAAGATAAACCTTCTTTATTTCAAATTAAAACAATCATTTTTCTGTGCTCTGTCAGTGGACTTGGAGTATAATTGATCACTGTCCTTTTTACAACAACCTTCTACATACTTGAAGACTGTTATCATGTCCTTCTCAGGCTCTTCTGTTGTAGACTAAACAAACCCAATTCCTTCAATCTTTCCTCATAGGTCATGTTTTCTAAACCGCTTATCATTCCTGTTGCTCTCTTCTGGACACTCGCCAATTTGTCTACATCTTTCCGAAACAGTGGTGCCCAAAGTTGGGCCGAGTTTCCCAGCTGACAGCTCAAAGCGCCAAGTAGGATGGAATTCCTACCTCTATCTGACATGCTGCATTTCTTTTAATTCAACGAAGAATAATGTAGCCGTTCCAAAAAAAGACATTATGTTCTTGGGTCATACTTGGTCTGTACTCCACTATCACCCTCGACTCCTTCTCTCAGCACTGCTGTCTGGCCAGTTACTCCCTGTTCTGTATCTGTGTGCGTGACTGTCCCTCCCTGGAAACAGCACTACACACTAATCTTTACTGAATCTCATTGCAGTGGTTCCAGACTATTCTTCCAATTTTTCACAATAATTTTTAAATTCGGTTACACCTTAGAAAGCAATTCCAATCTCCCTCACTCTCAGGATATACAAGATTTTGTAATGACAGTCTATCCAGTCATCCAAAACACTGACCAGAATGGATTTACCAGCTACCCGTTTTAATCGTGAACTACTCACACCTGTTCCCAAACACTGATTTTCAGCCACTTTGTTGTACTTTCATTTAGTTATTTTTTCTTTAATATGCTTGTGAGAAAGTTGTATGAGGATGAGGATGGGTCAAAATACAAGATGAATATATATAATATCTATTACATCCTTTTATTCACAAGGAGAGTTACCTTGTCAAAGAAAGTAATTAGAATGACTTGACATTCTTTTTCCTGATAAATCCGTATTGGCTTTTTCTTATCATCTAAGTACTTATAAATTGACTGCTTAGTAAATTGTTTCAGTATCTTTCCCAGTATTGATATGAGGCCACCTGGACGTAATTTTTCACATCTTCTTTCTCTCTCTACTTGAAGACAGACATAATATTTCTTTCATCTCTGCTCCTCTGCGGCATCACTTATCTCTTAGTATCCCCGAAAGATACTCAGTAATGTTACACTGGCTGCTTTGCTTGTTCAGATACCTGTTCTTTGTTGGTGAGGAAAAGGGAACAGAGACATTACATGAAGGTGTTTCAAATTATGCTTTCAACAAATAAGGTGTAGGTATGCCACTTTTAATCCTTTTATTAACAATAATACCAAGTATAACAAGGAAAAAAATGTCATGTTGAGATGAGAAAACACAGATCTTCTCTCAGGACTGTGAGCAACAGTTGCTAAAGGCAACAACTTTCATAAGGAAACTATGATTTAGTGATGTAAATTACTTGTACAGTTTTGTTATCATTCTCTTCTCACTAACAGTTGGATTATGAGGTTTAAATGTCCAGTCTCCTGCTTTACCAGAAGATACCTTGATTAGTGGACTATCCTTCTTGGCTATATTCATATTCCAGTTACTGAAATAATACAGCTGTTTCAGTTTCTACAATTAAAGTTTGTAAAAGAGAACAGTGGAAATCTGTGAACAGTTCAGACTGTCCTACAGCAAAATCGGGTCCGATTTAATTCATCACATTTATTAATCTTTAGTATCTACACTCTGTCAGTGCCAGAAGCCTTTGTTAGGGACCTTAGGCTTATCATTTTATGTACTTCAAGTTACTGCTGAATAACTTTTTTCTTTGCCCTCAAGTATCAGTGTAGCCTCTGAATGAACCTAGCCTTGTTTTAATTTTGCCATTTTCTCCCTCAGTTACATTGGTAAAATGTCAAATTCTGTTTTTTCTGGCAAATGCAAACCCTTTGAAAAGGAGAGGAAGAGGAATGTTTCTGCCAGTCTCTTAAACTCTGAAAGAAGATAATTGGAAGGTGAAGGAGACAATAAAAAATATTGCTTCATGTATCCATTTATTTTCCACATGTAGAAGTTTAAATTCAACCAAGCAGAGGCACCTCAGCTCTGAAAAGCTCTGGTCCATGGCATTCTGTTGGGTGGGAAAAATGAGACATGAGAAACATCAATCTTCATCAGTGATCCTGCATTTTGCCTTTCAAACATTGTGGTCAATTTGCCACACTGTGTTGCCAATTGCGTTGAAGAGAGAGACATCCCTTGCAGGATGCTTTAATGAAAAAAAGTTAACATAAAGAAATGTGGACAAAATCTTGCCAGCATGATCAGCTAGAGGACAAGGATCTCTTCAGTCGAAAATTACTTTTTCACATAATCAACTCTTTAAGAACCATGCTTTCAAAGGAAGCTCTTCTTTAACATACTTCCAAAATGTTCTCCACAATGGAAAAGCTGCAGTTAAGTACCACCTCAGTTACAGAGAAGCAAAATGCTATAACAGAGCTTTATGTTGCTACTGGTTCAGAACTTTTTAGTATTTAGTTGATGAACACCATAGGCTCTAAAATACCATTGCCTAATTTTGTAAGAAATTAGGTACCTGTGTGGAAATTAGGCTCATAAACATCTTTAAGGATTTTGGCCTTTATGTCCAAACACAGATAAAACAGGCAGTCTAAACAGGCTTAATGTCTTCTAAGAGGAGGTTTTGTCTGTTTAAGTGGGACATCACTACCAACTTTCTCTCTTCCAGTTGGAAGCATGCGAGACAATACAGCCTGAATTTGATTCAGGAGAGCAAAAAGATGTGATTGCAGTCATGGGTTTGGTGCCATTTGCTTGTGTTTCATAAAAACCACAAAGCTCAGGCATCAAGAAGGCTTCAGAACTTTTAAGACTAACATCAAAAGGATCCTTTATAGATAGGCCAGATACCACTACTTTCGATTAAATTATAAGGCTTCTGTGACAGCTGTCCACTTTCAAAGTTTTTGTGTACACACATCCCTGAAACTCCATAGGATTTGTATGTTAACAATGTCAAATTACAGAATTTAGATTCAACTTCCAAAGTTTCTGTCCTCCAGCAAAGTCTACAGCCTGAGGGTTTCACCTAAACTCATCTCCTGTTAAACCATGCAAGTCCAGACACAAAAGGATCATACTCTGCTGTCGGTAAAGCTAATTTGTCCTATATTTTTGATATAAATTGAAAGGTAGGAGGAACTCCAGCCTACCATACTACATTATCAACCTAGCATTTGATTTAGCAATATTTTAAAGCTCATTTGCCTAATGATCTTACAAGTTCTGCACTGTGTACCAGAGCATGAATTATGGTGCAATAATTCACACTCAGAAAACCCACTCTTTCTTGATCTTTGGCACGGGGCCTCACAGCTTACTACCTTTGAAGTATTGACTAGTAATTTGCATGCTGTTGTGTCTTGACGTTTATTGTTAGTATTCTTTACTACAATTGGAATGGTAAGTGTTCCAAGTTGATGAATTCCGATAACCTGAATTAGAGTATTTACTGTAAAACCCCAGTCACTTTGGAAACTCCTAATTTGTATTGAATTGCTTCCTTCTACGCACACCCACAGGATGTAGATTCAGGCTAGAACTGGGAAGCAACAAATCGAGAATCAGTCATTATGAGTAAGGACATCACCACTTAGCACTTCAGGTAGGCTTTAAAGATCTGTCAGGACTTACGAGGGAAAAAAATTAAAGGTTGAAAATTAGGAGACTGTTCTGGGAGAAAAATCTAGGTAGATTTTTACTATTATCTAGAAAAAAAAAAAGAAGGGAAAGAAATCAGTGCATCTTGGCAAAGGTAGCACTTTTCAACACATAGGATTAATAATTTCATACTACTGTATCAAATCCTTTTATTGTTTTAGAAGATCAGTCCTGTCAAAATACATACATATATATAATATGGCTTATTTACTATAATTTTAAATTTCTCTAAGTATTTAAAATTATATCTTGTAAGATCCCAAAGCTCTTCTCCCTACACAGACATGTATAAAGGACTCATATTAAGCAATCAACTTTAGTTACCCTTGAGTGTAACACTGAAGTGTACTCAAAGCTAACATTCTGATGCAAAGTACTTAAATTCAGTACCTCAGCAAAAACTGGGCTGAAACTGAGCTCATTACAGGCTCTGTAACAGTCAGGACATCAGCAAAAGCAGTAATTTTGTTCCAATATCCAACACCTAGGCATCAGATTATTAAGTAATAATCTGTGCAACCTACATAGAGAAATACCAGCAATATTTAGAGTGGATTAGTTTGAACTCAGATATCATTAGGAAAAAAAAAAAAAGTATTTTCATCCTATTTCATATTTGTAATATTTACCCACGTGTAACAGACCACAACCACACTGAATTTAATTGAAGTTTGTCATCAGTGTAATGGCCATGATTACTGGCATTAATTAGATAAGCACTCAGAAACCATAGTATCAAAAACATGAGGTACTCAGAAGTAACAGATCACTAGGGGTGTACAAATCATGGTCGGCAATAGGTACCAGGTATCTACTGATTCTTGCGCTATCCAGTGGGGCTTGGAGAGTCCAGAAGAGCACTCTTGTTAGCAGCCTGCTGAACCACATAAGAGAAGTAGGTAGGAGCTGACAGCTGCTTCTTTCAAGTTAGTGATTTCTCTGTGCCATATATCTGGGAAAAAATGTAGATTCAGATGAGAATTTCTTCCTTCCAGCTCCTAAAGCAGCAACAGAACCAGGCAGTGAGCTACTACTGCTCGTATGTTCTTTCTGATGGCTCCTTCCTTCCTGCTTCCCCACTCTCCTCTGCGACTTCGGAGGTAACATGCAGCAGATTTCTTTTCTAGGGCTGTGGTAACACAGGCTTGGTTCTGGGGTTTTCTGAGCTCTCTCAGATCTGCAACAAGACACATCATGCCTGCCTGCTGGTCATGCACCGTTCTCCGAAAGACGTGATTAGAACAAAAGTCTATTATTTCATTTTGAAACCAGTGGCTTAGATAATCAGGAGATTGTGACATGCTTCAAAGTCTGACAAATCTTAGAATCAATTTGTTAGATTAATTAATGCTGGAAAGACTCCCTTCAGTAAAGAAGTCTCACTTTCATTTTAACCCAGTGCAAACAGACCTTCTTACTGATAACTCTTGGGTTGGCAACAAGAGCATAAGACTCGTGAGGGTCACAAGGGGCACTGAATTCTGCCCTCTGTAGTCCAAGGTGTTTAATTTAGAAAAGTCCACAGATTGCTGATACTATATCCCATTCCCTTTCCTCTAGGCCATAAAATAACTTCATTGCCCTCTAACAAAGTTAAAACCCATTCTAAAGATGAAAAACAATTTCTAGAACATTAACAAAGTTAAAACCCATTCTAAAGATGAAAAACAATTTCTAGAACATTTCCTGCTGTCCAGGGCCCCTGCAAGTGCCCTGGTGGAGAAAGCTCTTAGGAGCGGAGGGACCACACCCACAGTTCAGAGGAAAGCAAAAAGAAAAACCAGAAGCTTACCCCCACAGCTTTCCCATAATCTGATCCAGAATAATAATAACAACAAAAAAACCCCTTCCTGACTTCATTTTAGCAATCGATTTAAGTAGCCCAATAATCATTTCTCTTTCAAGGAAGGTTTTTAACATTGTTTGTATGGGTTTTTTTCTATCTCTGTCCTCAATAGCATTCACACAGTTTTCTCTAATGCATTCATTTTAATGGGTTTCTCTTTGGCCTCTCTACTGATCCATTAATAAAGCTGAAAATGAAAACCAGATTTTAAACTGTTCCATACCAGAATCAGAAACTTTGCCACATTTTGTTTTCCACTGGTTTGTTATTCATGTGATAATTTTCTTATACAAGCTAATAAGAATTAATCTTTACATAAAAGTCTTGTGACCTAGTGTATCAAATGCTTTAACAAAAGTTCACTTATAATTCCTATGGTTTTTTTCGTTTACTTAGAGACAGAGTGGTTCTCTCTTCTGAGAACCCATAAATAAGGGCCAGGCAATTGGTTTCTGATGCAGACTTCCCTTCAGTGCAAAGCATTCATTTGGTGGCTGTGGTCAAGTTGAAGGTTACAGAGACCTCACAGCAGTGATTTCTTGAGATCCAAGAAAAAAAAAGAAAGAAAAAAAACCCCACAAAATATCTCTTATATTGTATAGCATCTGGAATGAGCAGGACAAAGTGCCGAGGAGATACTGTCTTCTCTACACTGCCCTGAAAATCAGCCACTTACTTAAACACAGTCTTTCTCTCTCCCACAGTCCTACTGATGACAGCCAGTGCTCTAGGGAGAAGGAAAAGGGGCTACTTAATTCACTTTCACCAAATACTCCTTCTGCTCTTTTTCAGCTACACAGGGTGTTTGGCTTCCCAATTGCTCATCCAAAGCCATTTTCTAAGGAGTGTTTCAGGACTACATGCTATTTCATGTTTGTACTGCTTCAGCAGCAACAGCAATATATAAATATATATACACATATGAAAATGTACATGAATGTATGTATGTGTACCTATGGACATATATCTATGTAAACTTCAATACTAGGTTATCCTATTCAATAAAAAAAAAAAAAAAAGGACGTCATAAAGTTTTGCCCCTGATGGTACAAATGAGACTGACAGCTCCTCAGGACAGGCCAAAAAGAAAGTCTCTGCTTGGGTCCAGTGGCAGACCCTTGACACACCTACATTATTACCATGTGCTTGAACTTTGACCAGAGAATGAAAAGATCTGTAGCTGAGTCTAGCACAGAAGATCCTATGAGGAACTACAGTGCTGTATTCAGGTTCCTTTTCTTTGTAAATATAATGTCTAAAATCAATAAATCAATGAATTCATGGCTTGGGGGAAAACCATACAAGCAGCCAAACATCTATTTTGATTAAATAACAATACTGTTGTTTAGAGGTAGTCCTGGGAACAGTTCCATCTTTCAACAAGAAATATCACTAGAAATTCATTATTAGAGTTCCTTGATTATTTTATACATGGTCCTGTAAAGCAGATATAATACTAAGAAATACAGATTCCTAGTTGTGCATGATTTTGTGCTCCACTAATAATGTTCCCTAAACTGACAGAGCTGTTGTGGTACAGAAAGTGAACTCATGGATTATTTCTTAATTCATTGGTTTAGACTTCCTCTCCATAAGAACTCATGCTTCATGCTAGCATACATATAGGAAATCAATTTTGTGCTTAGAAAATAGAGTATTCAGAAGATTATGTGGTCAAAAGTAATCAACGAGCTAAAAATGCTAGATGCTTCTGTAGGAAAAGAAAAAAAATAACAATTTCTGCAGGCTTCAGTTTAAGAGTAAAAGAAAAATCACAGCAGAGTCAAAGCTTTATCAGACATCCAGACTTTTGTATTTTCAGTCATTAATTCCATTTTCTAAGCTCTGATTATCATATATTTTGTCACTAACTGGTTCAAAAATGGGATATATTCTGCCACCAGTGAGAACTGCAATGTAATAATCAATAATAGTGTAGCAAGAAATATATCCTAGTGTTTGCAGCACTGTATAGCTGAGCACGTGCCCAAATGGGATATTTTTCCTCCTCTGAAGTATCAGGTTCAGTGTACACACTTCAGGCAACACATGCAAACACTTTCAGGAGACAATCAAGGTTTTGTGTCTTTTACTGAACGTATTAATAGCATTTCAGGTAAAAAGTTCATACTTTACAGTGCCTGAGTGTGGTGTATGACGAGTTTCAGCGAGGAGCTTTCTATGGCTTTTCAGTCTGTCCTGTTTCTTGTTGCCCTTCCCAGTAGCAAGCTCAGTAGGAAGGGAACTGCACACTGGGAGCCTGGGTGGATCGCATGTTTCTGAGAGAAAGGAGAAAAGGTGCTTGATATATAAAACCAGGAGAGTTTCCCCAAACGTGTAATTGTGATCACATCATTGCAGCCCTTGGAAATAAGAAGACCCATTCCCCCAGGCTGCGAATGAGCACAGATGACGTACAGAACAGTATGAAAGTAAGGAGTGAGGTCTCATGCAGACTAAGGAAGGGGCATAAACATTAGTAAAACAGCATAAGCACTAGTGAAAAAGAGCGAAGGATGAAAAAGAGTACTAGAATCTCTGAAGGTATGACAGGAGAAATTCAAAGAGTGTAGCGTTGCAAGAGAAGAGAGTGATGCTGTCAGCAAAAATCTGCTCGGAGTGACAGCGAGAATCCAGAAAATGCAGGAAATCCCTGGATGCACAAAGGGGCAAATTTTAATAGCAGTATGACGGGGAAATTAAATATTTTTACACATCTACACAGGAAGAAATCTTAATATTTGCAAAAAAAAGCTACAAGTGTATATGAAGGAGGTGGGAGAGTAGACAGAAAAGGTAAATATTTAAATACTTTTTGTACCACTGTGAGTAAGTAGAAGTTTTGCTAGAAGTGATAGCAAGAGAAAAGAAGCCAATAAAAAGATTGCTTTCAGACATACTCAGCTGTACCAAAGTGAATGCAGACAAAAATCAAGAAATGAAACAAGACTAAACTGGACTATGCCACTCTCCCGGCCTCAAATGGAGATAAAAGTGCAACATTAGTTTGTTTAACACAGGAACAAGAGAAAACCTCTCCATGCCCAGATGCCAGCTCTTAATCAGCAATGATGTAGTGTTAACCTAAATTACAAGATTCTTGTGCTTTGGCACATAAGTAAAACACAGGCTTTGGTCTGTAAGTAGCCAATGAGCTAAGAGGTGTAAAATATGCATTTCTCCGGGCAGGCAACCTCACTGTCCTGAGAAGCGTCTAGTCTGGACTATAGCTGGAGGGAGGGAGGATAACAAACTTCAGCTAGTTTAGGGTATGCTGTAGGATGGCAAATCCTGTAATTGCAATTCAAATTAAGGTGGAAAAAAATAAACCAAATATCATAGAATTTAGGTTTTTTCTTGAAAAAGGCATGATAAAAGACAAATCTTTCCTACGCTGGAGCTGAACGTAAGTTTATGCTATATTACAGCAATAATAATGATGTGCAATGCATAACAGTAATAACCAATTTTCCTTAGTAAATGTTAAGTTACTTTCCTTATCTCTAAAAGGCAAGTGTTGCATCAGGTTGTGAAGCAGAAGAGCAAAGACAGAAAGAGTTAATCGGGAAGCGCCTCCTGTGCCCATCGGTCCTGTCTGCTCTGATGGTAAAGTCTTTGCAGTGAAAGAAGCCAGAGTAACCTACTGGAGCAGGAAGAGGCTGGTAGCAATTAATGGGGAAGTTTGTTTCTGCTCTGCAGAAAGGCAATTGTCTAGTTAATCCCTTTCCTGCGGGGACTAACAATGACCTGCCCCCAGCAACACTAGGCTGTTGTGTGACACTTTGCCTTCTGTGGGTTGAGAGCCAGCCAAATACCTCATACAGCTCAGCTCACAACCATACTATTTTAAGACTTCCTCCTCCATGGAATTCCTTTGGTCCTGCTCATTAGATGCCCACTTAAAATATATTTAGGGCAGGGGCAGTTCCATGTTCGCTACTACGTACTATGTTTTTTCCTGTTATTTGAGAAAATGCAGTGTTGCCACCGCTCTGGATCAGGACAAGGGCTTCATTTCTACCTGTGTTAAATAAGCAGCAGGTACTAGAGATGCAATGTTTTGTTACACAGTAATGAATACTAACTATAAACCACAGAGGAAGCTGAAAAGTCACATTTGATTTTGTAGTTCGGCAAGTATTTGGACTTCTTTCGACAGTTTTCTGCATTTCGCAGTTAGTCATTCATGCCACTGAGTTTAAATTATATGAATTAAAAACTGTTTGGCAATCTTCCATTTTCTGGAACTCTGTGGCAGGGCGTCGTTTAAGAAGCTTAAGGTCGGACGAGTGCCATGATATGCAGACATGCCTGACAGCTGAATTCAGGCTTTTTCATGTTGTGGCTTATATTTTAATTACTTTGAAGAGTACTGTACTAAAAAGGAAATGCCAGATAGACTGTATCATGGAAGCCAGAGGAATATTGCAAATCATCAGAACCTTCTAAGGTGAAACAACAATTAATGCGGGGAATGTTGGGTGGAGGAAAGATTCAGGGATTATAACAAATTCGGTAATAAAAAAAAGTGTAAACAGCCCCTACTGCACGATTGCTGCCTTAGGCAATATTGTTTTACCAGAAACCCAAAGGCAAAACTTCTATCTTAATTTCCCTAATATAGATGGTAGGCAAATTATTAGGAATTTCTTCAAAGACCAAAACTTAAAAATTCACTGTGCAAAACTTTATGACTATCCTTTCTTAAATGTTAACATGTAAGGACTACAATGCAATCAGTCTGTCTGGTTAAAAATCAAAAATTTTTTCATTTACCAAAACACTAATCTAGTATTTTTATTTTAAAAAAATCATCAAGGAAAAAATTGATCATCTCTGTGTGGAGAAAAACATCAAGGAAGAATGAAGAGCTGACTGAAAATGTTACAGGGAGAAGACAGACGATACACATAGGAAGCCACTTGTGTTTAGAAAGCTGAATGCACAGAAAAATAATTGTGATATCCTTTCCCTTCTTCTCAGCTAATACCTGCACCAATGAACCATGCCTAGTCCTCTAGCAGATGCTTTGCTCCAAGCTGTATGAGAAGAATACTCTGTTATTTCCACCACTTACACAACCCAACATCACACAAAATACAATTCAGTATGAGTTTCACAAGTTATGAGCCATTCACTGCCCTTGATCTGGGTGAGGAACTCCCATTGATCTCGGGGAGAAATGTGAGCTCTAGAAAGCCCTCAAAAATAAACTGCAGACCAATCCTGCAGCGGCAGGAAATGGATTAGATGAATGAATATGCCTGTTCCATCTCTAATTTCTATGATTAAAGTATGTGATCAAAGGCAACACAAGGCTCTAAGTATTACCACATTCAAAGAAGGAACCACGTTCAAGAACTAACACATTTCAGTAAGTGTGAGGCAAAGGCCTTAGAAATTCCTCCAGTCAATGGCTGCATCTCCCTTGAATTCTGCCAGGTTACTCCTCTATATAGAAGAAATCAAAGCTTGTTGTATAGACCTTATAATACTAGACAGAGACTGTATCAGGTCTCCCTCCACCGATGCTATTTTTAGAAAAGGGGAATGTAATTTGTATCTCTTTGAAAATCATTCCACTAAAGTTAAATCCAGACACAGGTACTTACTGTTTTAATTATCACTTGCCAAAAAAAAAAAAAAAANATAATGAAAGTTCAAAGTAGACTAAAGGGTCTTACAGGGCAGAAGGAGATATATTATTGGCGTTAAGAAATACATACGATTAGATCCCAGTCTTCAGTGGTAACTGTAAATCAATGAGTTGTCTGGGAATGAACATCTACCTGCAACTTCTCCACTGACTTTTCAACAGCCCAGAGGATCTGGGCTTGACCTCTGAGGCAACACCATGACTTAGTGGCCCCTTCAGTAGACTCACATACCTGCATTTCAGAAAGCCAAGAGTGATTCAGGCCGTCTACCAGGGCTTCCAGATCTTTGATCACTGTGCGGTCCCTGAAGGGAAGGTCATATTGAGGCTACGTTCCAAAGGAATATAATTTTGTTCGTGCACTTTTGTCCTCTTTTGGACAGGGACTCTGAGTAATGGGTTTTCTGTGAGACTGATTGTTGTCTTGAAATCAGATGCCAGAGTGGACATTTAAGTCTATTTAGGCATCTTAGTCGGTCCAAATGCACCATGGAAGTCTTCAGTTTCGACTCTCTGTGGAATATACACGTAGTTTGTGTTTCTAGTAGTTCCTCATACTCCTACAGACTATCACATGGAGTGGTCAAATAAAGGGAAAGGATCAGAAAAAGGAAAGGTTGGTGTTGTTTGCGTGTTTTCCTTCTGCTTTCAGATGTCTCTGCAAAGTTTATCTCCCTAGGAGCCAACCAAATATTTGCTCTTTCTTGTGTTAAGATTCTAGATGCCTATTTAAATCCACACATTTCTCTCAGTGCATGCAGCAATATAGAATTACTGACATGAAAATCCCACTCACACTGAAATAAGAATAAATTCCTGCGAGGATGTACATTTTTTCCATGCCTAGAATTTTTGTCTGTATTTCTAAGAGTGCATGATCTCTTTTACCTTCCTAACTCTTTCCCTTACACTTCGTAGCTTACTAACACATGGCACAGCCTACCCTTTTGCAAGGGAAAGGGAAACAGTAGTATATGCAGTACCTCCATGAACAAAAATTACTGTCAGCTAATGACATAAATATGTCAGTAATTGTTGAACCTAGGTCCAGAAGAGTCAGCGTACAGCGATGAAATTTATGCTTTTGGACTCTTTCTACTGTGACTATCTATTAAGACATATAAATGTTGGTTTCAATAAAAATTGGTGGAAGAAGAACTTTCCCCACCAACCATTTACAAGAGGTAGGGTCCTGGCTGTTTGCTATCAATACATTGTCTGGGTTACAGTTCATGCAAATTTTGTTCCTGCCTCCTTGTAAAGAGTTTGGGATGATCACCCAACTGGCTAATATAAATTGTGCAAAAGCCACACTCAGACTGGATGAATAGCAGGATAACCCTCTGTTTCCCATTTTTTCTCTAGTCCTCTTCTCCTTCTCCCTCCCTCTCCTCCCCTTTTCCAATCCCCACACACTTTCAACAAATCACTGAATTGAGTCCATTGGCTTCCCTACTGCCATGGTTTTATTATGCTTACAACCATTTTGTGTTCTAGTGCTTGATTAGACACAGAGACTCAGATTAAATATGTTGATAACCATCACCCTTGAAGGTATAACTAGGCATAAAGCAAATTGTTTTTTCATGCACATTTTAATAGCTGCTTCATTTTATTTGGCACATTCTTGGCTCCAGAAAGCTATCAGAAAAGAGCTCTTACACTGAGGAGGGAGCACATACTGTAGCATTATGCAGCACACTTCAGCAAGTGAACAAGTTCTAACAATAGCACTGCAGAGCAAGAGCTGTTATAAACGGCTTCTAATTTTACTCGACTGGAACAATACCGTTCAGATCTTTATTTTTATCCTCCTTTACTCTGGGGACAAGGTGTTAACTCATTCGAAGGGTATGGCCCTTCAAGTCCACACCACAAAACAACCACAAGACAATTGCCCTTTGTGTTTGCCTCTCTTTACCATGAGTTACTCAAATCTTCAATTAACTAAACAGAGAAGTGGCAATCATGTCACTGTGAGACACTGGAGACTTGCAGTCAATAATCCCCAGGAAACAGCCAAGCAACTTTGGCCAACTACATCCTAAAACAAGACTGCACATAGTTTTCCAAACAGATATTTCAAATTCTTCAGAATGCTGTTTCTGGATATATTTTGGCTTTAACTTCACTCATTTTTGCAATCTTCATAGTTTCTATTCCCCATATAACTATATCATGCTCGTTAGACATCTCTTCCTTTTAGGAGTTTTAATATAATTTCACTTCCTTTTATTCTA
The DNA here is from genome assembly GCA_013400135.1 of Rhinoptilus africanus. NCBI lineage: Eukaryota > Metazoa > Chordata > Aves > Charadriiformes > Glareolidae > Rhinoptilus > Rhinoptilus africanus. Next base: position 62,561 of record VXBO01014311.1, read on the forward strand.
ACAGATATTGAATGACCCTTTTGAAATGTATTGTGCAGACTTGGCATGAGCATTTTGATCTATTTTTAAAACAGAGAAAGTAATCAGAAATCCTAGAAATATAGGAATAGACTTTGTATAAGATATGACAACTTACAAAACCAAGAATTATCCTGCAAGAGAAGGATATTTCACTAACCTCTACTGTCAGTTCTAGGGGAGACTTATGGTATAAAAGAACTGATGATGCAGAAAAACATAATGTAAAACAGTAAATAATCACTGCAAGGAACTATGAAAAGGAAAATGCAAATAACTTGACAGTGAAGATATTTTTGGAAAAAGGAATTTTATGGTAGGTTTTTTAGGTTTTTAAGTTGACAGTTTAGTTGTAAAAGTTTGAAATTAATATGAATTCTTATTAAAAAGCATTTGAAAATATAAAAATGAAGTACCTCTTTGATGCAAACATTTTTCCTATTGTCAACTCTGACATTTTTCTCCAATTTCAGTTTTTTGCTCTCAGTCACCTGGGAAGTCATCCCTTTCTCCTGATGAACTTTAAGAACTGAAATAACCTTCGGGGAATAAATATTACGAAATCAAAGCATGCAAATTAAAAAAAAAATAACAATTTTTATTCCATTTCCAGCCATTTCCACAGGAGTACAATGATCTCAGTTCAGTGCTTTTGACTTTATTAATATCTACCAGCATAAGACATCATTAGGGAAAAGGTTTCAAGAATAATAAAAAATGGTCTGCTTTGGTCTCGCATGAAATATCATCAAACTCGGTCTGAACACCCAGTTCAAGTGATGCCCCATTCTTGAAGCAAGTGAACTTGTATTTTAACTGCCATCACTTGAGTGTCCAAGATGTTGTCCTCATGCGTGAACTGCTCTCTTGGCACTGCCCTTATCTTCCAGTTTGCCTCTACCTCTCTTTGTATGGAAAACTTGTGTGGTCTGTGTTAGCTCTGGGGTCTTCCACGTGTTACTTCTGATTTATCAGGTTTTGCAAGAAGAATGGCCTGTTAATTAGTCTCTTACTCTCCATTGCAGAAGTGACCTAATTTGGCCAATCAGTGAAAGTAGGCTAGAAAAGAATCAAATAGTGCCACCACACAGTGTTTTGCGTCCTTTGGGTCATGCATCTGCCTCGTCCGTGATAACTACTCTCAGTTTCCTGGAGGGAAACGGGATACATGTAGTATGACCAAGCAGACACCCTTTTTCACAGATCTCCATCTGATATCAGATAGAGATATCACTTCCTTCCATTGTGCAGCTTCTTATGCTGACAAACCAGTTGCCCATTATTGGGTTCTGCAGTTCTTTTTCAGTGTCTTCCCTTTCCCTACTAGAATTATGTGGCTATAAGGGGATCCCCGATCAGAGAACCATTTATTTCTATCTTGTCATTGCCTTTGCTTTCTTCCTTGCAAAATGATTGCAAAAGATGCAAATATTTGGAGACTTTTTTTGTTTCAAAATATTCGTAACTTTGGTCCATGGACCAGCCATGGAAAGAAGTAGCATGTAGAAGGATTAAGATCCTTAGGACAGCAAGGGGGGTGCACAGCCAGCTCATTACCCTGGACTTCAGGAGAGCAGATTTTGGCCTCTTGAGGGATCTGCTTGGCATGATAACATGGGAAAAAGTACTGGAGGGGAGAGAGGCCCAAGGAAGCTGGTTAGTATTCAAGGATCACCTTCTCCAAGCTCAGGAGCAGTGTATCCTAAGAAAGAAGTCAGGCAAAAAAGCCAGGAGGCCTGCATGGATGAACAAGGATCTCCTGGACAAGACCAATAGCAAAGAGGAGGCCTACAGAGGGTGAAAGCAAGGGCAGATAGATTGTGAGGAATAGAGAGAAACTGTCCGATTAGTCAGGAACCAGATTAAGCAAGTTAAAGCCCAGATAGAATTAAGTGTGGCCAGAGACATCAAGGACAACAAGAAAAACTCCAAGTATGTCAGAGATAAAGGCAAGACTAGGGAAGATGTGGGCCCTCTCCGGAAGGAAACAGGAGACCTAGTCACCCAGGATATGGAGAAGGCTGAGGTACTGAATGACTTTTTCACCTCAGTCTTTACTGACAAGGGCTCTGACCGCACCGCTCAAACTGCAGAAGGCAAAAACAGAGAATGAGGAACCACCCGCTACAGGAGAAGATCAGGTTCGAGACCATCTAAAGAACTTGAAGGTATGTAAGTCCATGGGACCTGATGAAATCCATCCACAGGTCCCCAGAGAGCTGGATGATGAAGTTTTTAAGCCACTTTCCATTTTATTTGAAAAGTCATGTCAGTCTCGTGAAGTTCCCACTGACTGGAAAAGGGGAAACATAACCCCTATTTCCAAAAAGGGAAAAAAAGAAGATCTGGGGAACTACAGACCGATCAGTCTCACCTCTGTGCCTGGAAAGATCACCGAGCAGATCCTCCTGGAATCTCTGCTAAGGCAAATGGAAAATAAGAATGTGATTGGTGACAGCCAACATGGCTTCACCAAGAGGAAGTCATGCCTGACAAATTTGGTGGCCTTCTACAAAGGTGTTACAGTATTGGTAGATAAGGGGAAAACAACAGATGTTATTTAACAGGATTTATGCAAAACATTTTACACTGTCCTGCATGATATCTTGGTCTCTAAACTGGACAGACATGGATTTGATGAATGGACCAGTCGGTGAATAAGGAACTCGCTAGATGGCCACATTCAAAGGGTTGTGATCGATGGCTTGATGTCCAGGTGGAAACCAGTGGCAAGTGGCATTCCTCAGGGGTCAGTACTTGGACCAGTGCTGTTTATCATCTTGTCAGCAACACAGATGTTGGGACTGAGTGTTCCGTCAGCAAGTTTGCTGATGACACCAAGGTCTGTGACACAGTTGACACACTAGAGGGAAGGGTTACCATCCACAGGGACCTGGACAGGCTTGAGAGGTGGGCCTGTGTGAAACTCATGAAGTCCAACCAGGCCAAGTAGAAGGTCCTGCACCTGGGTCATGGCAATCCCAAGCACTAATACAGGTTTGGCGGGGTTTGGCTTGACAGAAGGCCTGAGGAGGACTTGGGGGTGCCGTTGGATGAGAAGCTCAACATGAGCCAGCAATGTGTGCTCTCAGCTCAGAAAGTCAATCACATCCTGGGCTGCATCAGAAGAAGTATGGCCAGCAGGTTGAGGGAGGTGATTCTTCCCCTCTACTCTGCTCTCATGAGACTCCACTTGGAGTACTGTGTCCAGCTTTGGAGTCCTTAGCACAGGAAGGACATGGGCCTGTTGGAACGGATCCAGAGGAGGGCCAAGAAGATGATCAGAGGGCTGGAGCACCTCTCCTATGAAGACAGACTGAGAGAGTTGCAGTTCAGCCTGGAGAATAGAAGGTTCTGAGGAGACATTATGGTACCTAAAGTACCTTATAGCAGCCTTCCAGTACCTAAAGGGGGCCTATAGGAGAGATGGAGAGGGACTCTTTATCAGGGAGTGGAGCAATAGGACAAGGGGTAACGGTTAAACTGAAACAGGGTAGCTTTAGATTAGATATTAGGAAGAAATTCTTCACTATGAGGGTGATGAAGCACTGAAACAGGTTGCCCGGAGAAGTTGTGGATGCCCCATCCCTGGAAGTCTTCAAGACCAGGCTGTGCAGGGGCTTTGGGCAACCTGATCTAGTGGGAGGTGTCCCTGCCCATGGCAGGGGGGTTGGAACTAGGTGATCTTTAAGTTCCCTTCCAACCCAAACCATTCTATCATTCCATGCAATTGGAAGAGGAGTGTTTTGGAGGAGCTAAGAGAAAGGAGTGTCAAAGCAAGATTTCAAGTTTTATAGACCTCTTCCAGCCCTGCAAACCATCTTGAAGCATGTGGAGGGGCCTGGTCAAATGAGGGATGGTAGTGTGCAAAATAAAGTGTACCATATTCTTTTCTCATAGCAAGCCTGCAGTCTCTTTTGACCTCTGCAAATTTCCACTGAATCAAATGTACTGCAGCTCTGCCCTAAGTCTTTCCATGTCATTCACTGTCAGGCCCATTCAATAAGCCTAATGTCATGAGACTTCATGGGTGAAGTTTAAAGAGAGGCTGGAAAGTACAAAAGAAGCACCCTTCTAGTCTGTCCTAACAGAGAAGGGGAATATTAAATGGGCATGGAAACTGAATTCCCTCTCATCCCTAGAAACTTATTACAGAAAAGCCAGGATTGAGACATGTTGTGGTGTAGCTGTGTTGCTGCTGATCACGCTCTTTCTGTTATTTAGTTGAAGACTCAAATCAGGATGTCTGTCACTCCAGCACTTTTCACAAATAGTAAACTACTTTGAGAACAAATATACTTTCTGTAAAGTGGCAGGAAAATTAGAAGGAATCTAGCACTATATTTTGGTTTGGCACATCACCATCACACTCTAGGGAAGCTGTAGTAGATGGACACTGAAGTCTATCTTTTGCAGACAAAAGTTATGAGACCGGCTAGAAATGATTACACACATTGGGTGAAATTCTAATGAAGGATATAGAACTGGAGCCCAACGGTCATGTAATATGCACTGAATGGCATCTGCAGCTTCTTGCTGTAATGACTTTCCAACCATGACAAGTCAAAGTTCAGAAGAGGAAAAACATTTATAAGCAGCATCCAGAATAATGGAAAGTTCATACTTGTCTGTCTCCATTTTTCTGAGCCAATATCATCCCTGTGCTTCTGCTTTCTCAATTAAGATGACTGTCATGAGATGGAAGTATTTCATGTATTGGTGATGTAAATAAGTAGGACTGCAATCAACAGGGGGGTGAAGAGATGAGATGGTTACTAGTTTTGAGCTAGTTTTGAGATACGATGATGAAGTCTGCTTACACTGTCAACACAGTGAGTCTTGTTGGGTGAGTGTCTTGTTTAAATCAGTACAGCATTTTGGCATTTAGTTTCTAAAACTAACTAAAAATTTATGCTCAGAGTTAATTCATAAAATCCTGGACCAATTGACTTCTGAGCTTCTCCAAAGGTACATTTCCCTAACAAGAGCTTTAAAATGTTGTGAAATGAAAGAAGAGCTAGATGAACTCCTAGAGTCTGTTTTATTTTTTTTCACTACTGTTTTTCCATTATGGTTGTTTTTCTTGAACCCTTAATCCTAAAAATATTCCAAGGTTTAATCTTTATGTTATGATTTATTTATGAGAAGAGGGTGTCTGATAGCTAACATTTTAGCCACAAGAAACAACAAAATCTCATAGAGCAGAACTTTGAAATGAGAAAACCCACAGGTCCTGCTCCTTTTTCATATGCAGATTCTTTCTGTAAACATACTTATTCTCTTTTTTTTCTTAGTATAATTTTTACTTTTCCCACCCAGGATTACTTTCCATGGCCCAGAATGACATTACTTCTTCCAAGAAAATGTAGGCTTGGAAAATGAGACATTGTCATTACAAATTTATCAAGAACAGTGTTCCAGGGAGCATCTGCAAATTTGATCCAGGGCAAAATGTTCATTTCCTGTCATACACATAGAAGAAACGGCAATATCCGGAATCCGTTCTCTGAAAATTCACTCCTTTTTCACTGATGTTTTCTAGGCACTAAAATTAGACCTAACTCTGCCAACATCAGGATGTATCATTGCATCTGTCAATGGCATTATGAGGCAATGTGAATATCCAAAACAGTCAGCAGAAAAGAGTGTGGAACTTGATAGCAGCAGCACGACAGAGAACCAGGAACTGTGTCCAGACCCAAAAACACTATTAGCGAAATCCCAGTTGTTGCCTCCATTAGTCTTCTTGTCTTCTCCCCTTTCTGCTTTACACGTCATTTTGAACAGTAGCTACTTCAACAAATGCAATTAAACCATATTGGTCTCAAAATCAGTCTGAGAAGAGAATCAGACCTTAGTCTTCAAAAGTAGGTCAAGGACTCTGTTTGTAAATACAGAAAAATGTTAGAGCTGGCAGGCCATAAGCAGCAAACGGGCACAAGCAGTCAGTGATACCAGCCAGTGGCATACAGCCATTCCCCAAAAGAAAGGTACTTTCAGAGTCTGGGCCCCAGAAGAGGAAATTAGCAGTCATATCTCTGGACACCCAAAATAAATCTTCTTCATTAGATTGCACTTATATGCACTTGATTTTTCTCTAGAGTTAATTTTCCATTACCTTATTTTCCTTGCAGGCTAAGAAAGAAAATACAAATTGCGCATTTTGGCACTTCAGAAGAAAAAGAAGTGAATATGCAGCCTGAAGGGGCTCAGGGTTTTGATTCCTGTTCCCTTCTGTAGATATAAGAAAAACAAAATAATGGAAGCTTGACTCAAGCAAGTGAATAAATGAATCTACAAAGGATAATCTAATTTGTGTCTTGGACTGCCTGCAATTATGAATGTTTATTAACTAGTCTGTCTGGGTTTTGGAGGGGAAGAGTCCGGGAATCCCTGGAGCAACCCAACTCAAATAGAATTACCAGTCAAAAAAAAAAAAAAAATCCCAAACAGAACGCTAAACAGTATGAAACTTTCAGTGTTACTGGTGGACTTAACATGGTTTGAATTGAGCAAGCCTTATATGCACAGTACTCTTATTGACTGATCAGGAACCACTAGCATGAGTAAGGGGATATCGGGAATGACGGGATGCTCTGTCCTGCTGAGATAAAAAACAGGTGGCCAAAGCCCAATCCAGCAGCAGACGAAAACATGTGAGTACACTTACTAACTTCAAAGGCACAGCTCACATGTTTAATGTTAAGGATGTGCTAAAGTCTTTTGCTAAACTGGAGCCCATGAGATTTCTGAGCTCTTCACTCCCAATGACTTTGGGGTTAGCTGAAGTAGCATGTTAAGTCTGTATTTCCCCAAAAGATAGCATCAAGATTTTATCCTGCTGTTTTGGTAAAAAAAATAATGATATCTTGGAAAATTTTTTCTTTGAGATAGTCATGCAGTCAGCCTTAGGAGGGAACTTCCACACAAACAGGCTTTTAAAAGAAAAAAAAAAAGCCACTAAAATATTTATTTCTGAGATGTTAATGTGTTACAGATAAATTCATTAATGCCCCTATCTCATATGCTAATGCTGAGACATGCTGGATTCAGCACTGAAACAAACAGCTATAACAGACATGGTTTTTAATCTGTTCACTCCAAGATATTTTTAAGTAGCTGACAACTTGCATAGACTCCATACACACAGCACTGTACATGTCTGTTGGAGTGCACAACCACTTCTGTACGTGCAAGCCACATGGTTGCACAAACCAGAAGATAGCTGGGCAAGTGGTCATTTGTACATATAAATATCCCAATTACAGACCAGTCTTGGCAGCAATACCTACAGCTGTAGATGGTTACAATGAGTATATCTGAATGCAGATCTTGGTCTCCCCTTTTTAAAAATATGGGAATATAGGATGAGAAGGGAACTCCTGGAGCTGTGCATCTGTCTCCTACAATCTTAGACAATGGACAATGTAGTCCCTTCCTGAGGTGATTGAGCTTCTTACTGAACTACACTACGCCTCTTTTTTACCCCTGCTACTCCTTGTTAGTAAGAAACTCATTCTAATTTCCAGTCTGAATGTATTCAGGTCCAGTTTACGAACAATTACTCCTGTGCCAGTATTGTCCTTTACCTTAACCAGATCTTCTGCCTTCCTTGGGCTTCCCTCTTTTATGTGTATGTACACGAAGAATAATTCATTCATCTCCCCTCTTAATCTTTGTCTCTTTATGAACTAATTGGATTCATATTTCTTTGTCTGTGCAAGCACAGTGCTTAGACAGGTGTGGTGCTCAGACTGCATCACCCGAGGAACAATCCAAGCTGGCAGAGTGATTTAGTGACACACCTGTGAGTCAACATTTCTGCCCAGCTTTCTCTCTGCTGTAAGTCAGTAGTCATCTGGCTTATGCTCTTTCCAGCAGTCATTGGCTCCTGGCTGTTTAAAGGACTTCATTATATAACTACTGGGAAAAAATAGCCCTTTAAGACAAAGATTTCATCTAAAAAAGAGAATGCAGCTTTTAGAAATTGGATTATAATTTATTCTAACAATGCAATTCCTGCTCTTCAGTATGAATAGAGCACTTCACAGTGTTTGCCTGGGATGTCATTAGACAGTAGTCTCCTGCCACTGCCAGCACTTTGTACTGTGTCTACTGCTCTACATATGCCTTTCATGCCTGATCATTGAGTATGTTTCCTGGCTCATCTCTGGAAGACTGACATTTTCATTTAAGCCTTCATGCCTATTCTAAATCCAACAGTATGACTGCTTGGCCCCCTGTACTCAAGAATGTGTGTTGTGCACCAAAGTCACTACTCACCACACAGTAAGAAGTAACATCCTGTGGTCTTTTATTATGAAGCGATTAATGCTGGGGTATGAGTCATTTCACTGTTTCTAGCACATTTGTTTCAGCTGCCTGGAGTGTCTCATGAGGGATGGAAAGGTACTGTAACATGCTCAGGTATTTTATCTCCTCTTCCAGGGTCCCAGCTGCTTTATATTCACAATAGAATATACTGCATATGTGTATGTCACCCCTAGAAATTGTCATAAGCATTACTATTTCCTTCATCATCAATGCAGTTTCAACTATATAGGATAGTTGTTTGGATGTCTTTAGTATTCAGGTTGTTCGTATTGCTTTCTAATGGACTGTGGTGAGATCACGTGCTCATGTTGCACCCAAAGGTGAAGTAATTGGATTTCTATATTCCAAAAGCTCAGGAATTTCATCCTTTCCAGTAGAAACATACCTCTTTCTCTGTGCAACAGAGCTCCAGTGACAATTGCTGTGGCCTTCTTCCTTTCCTTCTTCTCATAGGCCACCTTCTAAGACCCCACATGAGTTGTGTCCATACAACACCTTACTTTGCTCTTCAATTTTAAAAAGTGCCTAAATTTATCTTGTGCCCACATGCACAAGGACCCTTGTATCTGCAACGCTAGAGATAAGCACTTGAAAGTCCTTACCCTCCAGGAATACTGGGCAGCCTTCAACACCAGAGTCCAAGGCTTCCCTCCTTCTAGTGCCAGGTGCACCTGAAAATTAATCAAGATGCAAATCCTGAACAAGGGCATCACTATGCTTTGTTCGTATGAGAGCCAGTCAGACACATCTGTTTTTCACTTACGCCTGCCCAGTTCGCCTTATCCCCAGTCTGGGTTGGCACAGAAAAGAAAAAAAAAAAAAAAAAAACAAAAACAAAACCAGCTTCACATTTTCTGAAACAATCTTTTTGACTCTATTTTTTTTTCCAAAGACTTGTTACTTTTATAGACTTGTGATATATATTTGATCTTCCCTAAATTTCTAAAGCAGAAGACTTGCAGTAATTTACTGCAGACATTTAAGGGAGAGGGAAGCAGACTGTTGACACTAGAGTATCACTTGGACGGGCTTTGCTTTGGGCACAGATTTGTGGTGCTTGGTCCCAAGGAACAATCTCAGTTGTTTAAAGGTGTGTCTATGTAGACATAGCCACCATAGTTCCAGGGCTGCTCTGCTTGATAGTATTTAAAGCCTGATATATCATTTACATTTTTCTTTACTCCTTCAAATGCCTGTTTCTTGGTATCTCACCATACGCCCACTATGTGCTAACTGTCTCAAGAGTTCACAGGCTTCTGATAAGCATGTGCAGAATCTAGAAAGATAAGTTAGGCATCCCTATAAATCACTGAACTTCTTCCCACCCTTTAGTTCCTAAACACTCTACATTTTTTGGAGTGCAGCTGGAGTCTCTCAAAAGTCAACAGATGTCTAGCTTAAGAAGCACAAGTTTTCTCACCAGTTCTCTGTGCTTGTTTCAACAGGTGTATTGTTACCTCTTCTTTGCAGAACCGACAATTCGTTCTGCCCACTCTTCACTGGAAACTCTCTGTATTCTCACTGTCTGCATGTCCAATGTGCTTCTGTCTTCAGCTCACCATAAAGCATCCTTCTCCACCTCCTCTAATACATACTTTCTTTGGCTTTATATTTTTGGTGAAAGCCAGGGTGACTGTTGTCCTTTCTTTTTCAGACTGAGGATATTTTGGTGTTGGACTGGAGCACAAAGGCCACAAAGATCTGCAGTTCTTTAGCTTTCTACACAAGAAGTCACACATGTCATTCCCGTATCACAGACAGTTGAAACTATTTTTCTAATTATGACTATTGCTTAAGATCAAGCCACAAGCATTCACACATACACAGTGCTAGAGGATCATGCCCCAAAAATCCTATTTCTTAGAGAAAGAGGTAAGACAAAGGCATTCAGTTCAACTGACTTCAGAATAGGAAGTATCAGCAGTTTCAGCACCTTTATTTTTCTCAGAATACAAATCCACACCACCTGGTCACATCTTTACCACCTGACAGTGCTCTTTCATAGTGGTGGTCAGTGGGGATATGCTGACCCCACTGAGTGAGTGAGAAGGAAAGAGCAAGACCGTTCTTGTGAAGCTCAGATGAAGAAACTAGAGAAAGGGGAAGAGAAAGTTTTTCACCTAACTTTGCACAAGCAGAATCCGTCAAAAGTTCATCCAGCTGCAATCATGTGGTGGCATATTTTGGATCTTTTTTCCTTTGCCACATGGCCAGCAGTGAGGAGGGGACCCAGCCTAATGGTAATGTTCCCAAATAGAAAGGTTGAAGCGAGAGGACATTTTTCCAGCTGTTGTTATCAAACTAAGGGATATATTCTCTGCTGAGTTTGATCATTTGTCCTAGCACAGGGTCCCTGCTTTAGCTCAGTGCTCCTAACAGCTCCAGACTCTTGTTTCATGAGTTCCTTCTTGATGGCCCATGCTTGTCTGTGGACTCAGGCTATTTTTATTGTATGCCACTTGCCACTTGCCAGTGCCATTTCCCCAGTCTAATACTGCCATTTACCATAGCCATTGGGATTGTGCTGGGCCTGGTTATATAATATAGCTCTATAAAATATAGCTGAAATCAAAATGATTTCTATCCACTGAAGGAAAGAGAGGAGAATTTAAACAATTTTAGAGCAGGCACTAATTAATTTATGAGCAGGGTCATGGATAGTTGTCAGCAGTATGAGGGAATCCCAGGCTATGGTCAGAGTTGGATGTTAGTCTAACAGCATGGTTGCAAGACTCATTTTCCCAGCAAAGTAGAGTGGCTGCATCCAGACTGCTTGTTCAGATAGATCCCTGCTTTGTGCTATCCCCTGACTCACATGCAGAGATTGTCTGGAAAATGCTTGTGCTTGTTGATATTGCTATAGCAGTATCAGACACCATGCAAACAACTGAACTGTTTGAACAATCATCAGCCCCTGCTCAAGGTCTGACCTTGTTTTGTTTACTGGTACAGACATCGCCTACAGCACTCAGAGAAATCTGTTCACTTTGTCATTGATGCAGCCTTGTTGTCAACAGAATAAGCATTTGTCTTTTTCAGCGTTCATATTCCTTCATTTTTTTCAGGTTGCAGTTAGGTCTCTCTACACTTCATCAAGTTTGAGGACACAGTGCTTGTCAGCCATCATCTTCAGGTGGCTCTGAATGCTGAGTATCCATTATGGCAACTGTGGGATCCATTTTATTCCCCTGTTTCGTTTTCACCTCCTCTCCTCGTCTCTTTACAGAGACTATGAATGCTTCCAGAGATGCAAAGGACATTTTTTTCTGGAAATCCATCAGTCTCAGCATCTGTGTAAGTATGCACTGCTTTGTTTGACTTCAGGTTCTAGTGTCTTTTTTCTTACCATCTTCAGGGCACCACAGTAGGCAATAATACAAAAAAGCTCATGTTCTTCAAGTGGCTCTTTATTAAGTTTCAGAGATTCTGCACTTGTACCCCACCAGCTACACAAAGGCTGACTTCCTCATAGTCCTTTCAAGCTCTTCCTCCTTACAACCTGCACTCCTTCCTTCAGGTTCGGTGTAGGTAGTTGCAGGAAGGAAGCCATCATCTAAGCCATTCTTCCACCCACTTTCCTCTGGGGCAGGAATAAGCAGGCAAAAAGTCCTAGTTATTCTTTCACGCCAGGACCCAAGTCTCCTCAGGTAGCCTGCAAAGAGGAAGGGGATTCTTGTTCCCTTCCTCTCAGACATGCATAGTCCAGGTCACAACCTAGGGAAAGTTCCTTAGGTACCAGCCTGTAGAGTATCACAGAACATCCGTTGCTGAAGAAAGACATCTGCATCCTCTGGATTATGTAAAACAAACATCTGGCAGCCATGACTTCCTCTTAGCTTTGCTGTTGTGTGTAGTAAATGGAAGTCCCAGCTCCCACAACTGTCATTTGGCTCCAGCAAGCACTATGACTCCCTTTTTGTGAGAAATGAAGAATAATCTGGCTAAATCCCAGTTTCAGAGCTAGCAAACACCAAAGGTCCAGTCCCTCCTGCTGTTGTTAAAAGCTGGCTCCCCACTTCCAGGGATTAGCAAACTATGTGGACATTCTTAGGAACTGAAAAATCAGCAGAGTTCTGCTTCACAAGCTCCCAGCTGAAATGAGTAGAGCTGCTCCCCATTTCATGTCACAAGCAGCAGTTTTCAAAGCCCTGGAGCAACAATGATATCAATATCAAGCAGACTTTGGATTCTCAGCTTTTGAATCTTGCCGTATCTCAAGCGAACACATGGAATCTTCAGCAAACTCTGGACTAAATCATTTCTGAGCAAATAAACACACAAACATCCTATAATAACAAGCTCAATCCAGAGATCTAACACCCAATAAAAGCAATGAAAAAGGCATCAGTGTCTGCAATAGCTTTCTGGAGTCCCAACACATCCTCAGAGAAGGATATGGCCCTGCCTCACTCTGTATCCCCATAATCAATCCCATACCAGAAGTCCCCACTGAGTCTGTAACAATGCACACTGTATATACTGCCCTTCTATTGTCTCTTTTGTCTTTGCCTAAGGAAAATACACTCATTCTGCTGACAGTAAAGGCTCTGTAGCTGTGGCGCTGAAAACTAGATTTTTCTCCAACTCAAACAAAACTAAGTTAAAAGAGGGAGAAAACATACAGAGGAACAGTGTGTGTATCTCAGCAGAGCTATATCCTATCATCTCACCTCAACTGCACTCCTTGGGATGAAAACAGAGGTAACACAGGCAATTACTACAGAACTTTTAAAGGCAAGCTACAGAGCCCCTCTGAAAGATTCATTCCTGCTTTATATGTAAAATCCCAAAATGAAACATGTATCTCTACTTTCCAAAATTTAAATAAGGTCTTATTTACCTTATTATCTCAGGTTCCCTCAAGAGGAAATTTTCAGTTTTCTCCTTTTAATTTTCATATTTGGTAACACTCAGACAGAAAGAGCTCATGTTATCCATCTAGGGTTGTGGAGTGACCTGTGATTTGCATGCAATCGTCTTTACCATTTTGAGACCTCTCAGTAATTGGGCTTTGACTTCAAGAACTCATCTTATAGTAAAACAGATATCACTGCTGGTCTCTGAATTGTCTACCTAACATCAGCCTGTCTGTATCTTTCTTGTAAATCCAGATACTCACTATGAGTAGCCTATAAGGGGCTATAGAGCTATTATGACTACAGTAAGAATCACAAGATTTGATCTTTCTGCCTTTACCAATGTACACATCCACTTTCTCTCCCTAGACTCTAAGAAAATTTTAATCAATATATTCATTATTTGGTCACATTTATACGTCTTCATATTTAATAGTGCTAGCAGAATGAACATAACTGCGGTAGTAATATCTGCTACTAATAAAGAGCAGAGTAAGTCACATGCAGTAGTTGAGGTAGTTAATAGAGTGATTAGTGGAAGTGGAGTTGATTTTGCTTATTATACAAGTTTGCCTTTGACATTTCTCAGTGCGCAGTCTGTCTTATAAGATCAAATCTGGTGATCTACTGCAACAATGACAATAAAGACCCTGTTACCACTGTTGAATCAACGGGCTTTGCACTGTATGTACAGTAAGAAATGCATGCATGAGCCTGGCAGCTGCTAAACTCATTGATATATAACACCAGTCCCAAAATAGTGATATTTCACTTCTGGAGCTTTATAAATTGTTAAAGAAATAAAATCTGCCTTTGGGAAATAATGTTTCTTTATGTATCATCGTACCCATTCCCTCCCTCCTCCCCTCCCTTCAAGATTAAAACAAATAGTGCTGAAGCTATAAATCACCCCTATTGGCACTGGAAAGCCCTCAGAGATCTTCTTTCTATGCCATTTCAGTAGACAGAAAGTCTAATGTACAGAGAGGCAATGTTGCTTTATTTCTTTTTTAAGTAGAGAGTCAGAAAAACATGTCCCTCCTTGATCTCTTCAATGTATATCAATATTTCTTCAGTCATTTTAAAGTAATTGCACACGCTCCAAGTGGTTTCAAGGAAAGTCACTGGGAAATGAAGCATACCTGGGAATTTTAACTATCATTATCTTGCATGGAGAGCTGCATCTTGAAACACCATTTAAACACTGTAGGCAATGCCAGTAATAGGATTGGACAAGTCGCTCTGTCTTGAAATGTATACGGTTTTGAAAACTCATTTGCAGAAATTCAACCTCCATTGCTTGTTTTGCACTGAGCACAGAATCTCCCAATCTATAACTGGATAAGTGACAATCCAAGAACTGGATTTGTACCATGAAAAGTAAAGTTGGGAATTTAAGTAGTTTATTTAAAATTGCTTTTCTAATGTTATTCCTGAGGGTAAACTCTTTCCCTAGAAATTGCTCCTGGTTTTCACAAACATTGATCAAGCATTTCTGAAACATCCACCCACTTCCATTTTTCAGTAACATGAACTGTTTCTTTTTCACCCACCCATCATTTCTTAGCCTCATTTCCTTTGCTTTTACATCAAGAAATAGGGGGAAAACTGAAAGATTTTCTCAGACCTTCTTAGCTTGGTAAACATGAGCTTTGCATTAGAATTTCTAATAGTTACAGCAAATTCATAACCAAAAAGAGACAGCCTTATCTCCTCCCTTTTTTTTTTTCTTTGTCATTGCAGGGGAAAAACCATACAAACCCCAAACCGTAAAAACCTGGGACAAAATTAACAGTCCCTAATATGAAATCAGAAAGTTACTTTACTCATAAAAACAAATAAGTAAAATAACTTTGTAGGCTGCATTTTTCACTCGTAACATTGCAGAGTGCAATATAAGCAGAAGAATTCCCAGCCATGCTGTCTTCCTTTCCACCACAATTGCTCTCCTTAATGGAGAGTTGTTGGAGGAAACACTGGAGCACGAATGGTACAGAGCCACCTCAGCCCATCACTGCAGAATTTGAAACACCCTTAGGCACCCTCAGGCACAGATATAAGCGCTATAAATTAGCTGATAGGAGTATGAGTCCTTGGATCCTACTTGCTTAACTGAGCACATGGAACGCCTGTCAGTAACAGCAGCATTATTGTATGTGTGTAGTTAAGACTATGGAAGTATTTTTGCAGCATTGAGACTTAAGAGAGGAAAAGATATCCCGCTTTGCCACAGTAAATTATATCACTTTGATCTTAGGCATATTTTGCCCTTTGTAGGCTTTCTTCACTAAGCTCCAGTTTAATAGGGATGAGCTGGATTCGCGTTCCTACGTCAGCCAGCTTAAGCACAGCCTCTGCAGTGGGGCTGGGAGCCTGTGAGACCTCGGGAAGGGATTTGGGAGCTCTGCTGTTCTACACGTTTCATTCTCCAACTGAGCATCTTTCACAGGTGCTCAAACACGTCCCAGGCCTGTTCTGCCTCTGAAAAACACTCTTCCCGCCCGCTGACACGGGTACCTTTAAATAATTTTTGCTGAGCCGTTTGGGCTCTGGGTTATTCTGCACTTGCCCCCGTATTGAATCAGCATCTGCTGCCATCATATAATACAGGTACAGATCGTATCCAAACAGGGCCGATCGTATCACATCATCTGGCCTGGCATTTGTCTGTCACGCTGGGGCAGGGAATGTGATACCAAGCTGACAAAAAGCAGCACACGGCCCTGCCTGGAGAGCCCCTTTGTTCATCTAAGCCTCCCCTGCTGCTTTTGTAGCTCCAAATGGATTTCTGATTCCCTATCTCTTGGCCTCTTCAAGCCAAATGGTTTGGTCAGATCACAGGACAGCAGGTGCTGCTCCGCTCAACATTTGCACCTTCCAATCCAAACACACCTCTCTCTACCGACCCTTAAAATCAATCAAAGGGACTTATCAGTTTGTTTTAAGCTTTGATGTTTGTCTGGGGTTTGTTTATCTAGCAGTTTATTCCTGGGAGTATGTTCTTGACATCTTGGAGTAGGTGGTAATTAGCAACAAGGAAGAAGGGCTGAGATAAGAAGTGGAATTTGAAAGTGGTGATATTCAGGGAGGCAGCTGCGCCGCCTTCCCCTCCTGCGTTCGTCTCAGGCAGGGAGGCGAGCCGGAGAGAGCAAAGGGGCGAAGAGCAGCAAACACCGGCCATGCCATGCCGTGCCATGCCATGCCGTGCCATGCCATGCCATGCCGTGCCGTGCCGTGCCGTGCCATGCCGCCCTCTGTGGGGAAGGAGCCCAGCAGGGGCCTGCCTGCACACCCCCCCCACCCCCCCCACCACCATGTTGCCGCCTCCTGGGCTTCACAGGCCCTCATTAGGCTTCTGCCTCTGGGGAGCTCATTTGTCTGAAGGAACTTTCTACCTGTTGGTTTTGCCACAAGAGCAATTTTCTTAAAAGGAGGCCTGAGAATTCGGTCTTTCCATCGCATGACATCCTGTTTGTCTGCTGTCTTCTACTGAGCAGCATGTAGAGCGATGACGACTGCTGACGACTGCTGACGACACAAAGCTGGGAGGGGTGGCTGACACCCCGGAAGGCTGTGCCGCCATCCAGAGAGACCTGGACAGGCTGGAGAGCTGGGCGGAGGGGAACCTTATGAAATTCAATAAGGGCAAGTGTAGGGTGCTGCACCTGGGGAGGAATAANGGAACTTCTTTACCTTGAGGGTGGCAGAGCACTGGAACAGGCTGCCCAGGGAGGTGGTGGAGTCTCCGTCTCTGGAGACATTCAAAACCCGCCTGGACGCGTTCCTGTGTAACCTGCTCTAAGGTGGCCCTGCTCTGGCAGGGGGGTTGGACTAGATGATCTCCAGAGGTCCCTTCCAACCCTAGGATTCTGTGATTCTGTGACTCGGTTTCTTCTATAATAGGAACGATAAATGCTGCTGTGTCTCTGCATTCAAGGCACTCACTACACACGCAAATAAGGGCTTATGTGTGGATGTGGCTTAAATAACCACAGGTACCTGCGCATCCTATGGACTGCCTGGTGCATTCATACACACACACATACAGACAGAGGCATAAAAGCAGCAAGAGAGAAGAGCAAACATTTTTGCTCCAAACAGCCTTGGACTTAGCGCATGTTTGAAATATGAAGCCAGGCCTGGACCTGAATTTTGCAGATGGCCCCTATCTTTATAACCTTCCCAACAGAATTCCATACAATAATGTAAGCCTTTAATTGCATTTTTTGAGTACATAACATGGAAGCAAAGCACACTAACCTACTCCCACGCTGCGCAGCCCGCAAAAGGGCCCACATAAATACACATTGCGTGCTCAGGGGAGGAAGGGACTCTCGCAACCAGGATGCTCCTGAAGTCCCCTAAAAGGCACAGAAAGAGACTTATTCTCTGTACTGGCTTGTGGAGCAAAGCCAGAGTACAGAGAATAGAGTAAAGCGGGAGTTGTTTAGAGGCTAACAGAAATAAAAAGCCTCCTGGTCTGCACTGGGCCACAAAATTACTTTCTCAGTTTGCTGAGTGAACCCTAACAGCTAAAAGAAAACCCAACGTGTTTTGGGACAACCCAATTCATGATTTATTTTCTAAGCAGGCAAGAGCAGGATTTCGTTTAGAACAAACAGATCTTGATCAATTACCACTTGCACTCCTCCATTTCTGGGGTGGGAGACAATACTTTTAAGTCCACATTTTTGTTTTGATTATTACATTTCTCAAGGATCAAACCCACTGATTTTGTAAAAAAAGAAAAAGCCTTTACCAGAAAGATTCTTTTTTTTTCCTTTTTTTCTCCTTTTTTTTTTCAGGGCAAAATAATGTATCAAAATTAACCAGAATATCTACATGAGCAAAAAATCATCTGCCTTTCTCAAGAACAGGCTCTAGGCAAACCATTTCACCCAGCTGTACTCCGGAGGATCCCTGTGGGAGAGTGCAAGCCCACTTGGTGAGGCACTCTCTGTTCAAGTAGTAGATGACTTCACTCTCATTACACACATAATCTTTTCCTACATAGTGTACATCAAACTGAAATTATGCTGCAAGTGTTACGCTTGTAAGTGCACCATTTTATAACTATCACATTTGTTTGTGTCCCAAGGACACTACAAAGGGGGTATTTCTGCCACTGCTTTTGATTCTGTACATTGCCAATAAGCAGCAGGGTTTTAGCTGCATACAGAGCAGGGCTGTAGCTGTATACATTAAGAAGACGGTACTTAATAAAGCCAGCCTCATTTGAAGTTGCCCTTAAACTAAATGCCTTTTATGCCAATTTTTGTTCAATACCATTATCTCCATCTACAAGTGACAAGTCACCATTGCTAAATATGATGTACAGTTAGTTTGTTGAAACAGTGCCTTCAAAGCACTGCAAATACCTGTCATTAGATATTGTGTTACAACCATTTGTTTCTAATGGAGCTGTCTTTTCCTGTTGGCATTTATTTACTGTACAGACATCTGAATATTAACAGATACGGTCCTGCCTCACATATAGGCAGACCGTATGACAGTGCAGAGTCCATAATCCTGAGACTATTAAACCTTTTTTTTTTACTCTATTAGACATCAAACACAGTAAAAAATAAACAAAACAAGGCAAAAAAAAACCCCTCAGTGACACCAGTCATGTTCTGCGTGCTCTTTATAGCATAAAAACAGGTTTTCTGCTCTGTTTTGTTCTATACAAAACTCAGCAATGTTGTCCACTTTCTATTCCAATGTTTGGTGTCAACATAAGTTTAGGATCCAGTTCTGGTCCCCACTGAAGTCATGGGAATCTTTTACTTGATGTTAATGGGAATTGGATCAGGCCAGTAATTGGATACGCTGAAAAGAATCCCAGATGCTGCATAACAAATGAACTATCCACTGAGGTATTCCCTCTGCTCTGGGAAGCTGCCGCTGGGAATTGCTGCTACCTTTCTGTGGAAAGGCTGCAAAAAAAACGGATGTCAGATGTCAAAGTTGCCAGCCTCACAGAGAGTTTTAGTGACACAGGAAATGCTAAAAAATCTTTAAAAACAAAAACAAAAACAAAAACAAAAAACAAAACAAATGAAAGAGCTAACTTTGTGAGCTTTTCCTGGGGAACAGGGATACTTGAAAACAGCAGTATCATGCTGCTAATATTTGGGAATCTGCCCACTGGTAGAGCAGGTCAATACTGCCTGAATCTGTTGCCTTGAACAATGGTGTGAGACAGAATTCTTCAGCTGTTTGCATGTCAAACTTAAAGCAAAAAACCCACCCAGCTTAGAGATTTTTTTTTTCATTTCTTTATTCATTATTGAGATCCCTTATATTTTGCCTAGCTGTTTTCACACCTGATGAGCTGTGGAAGTTACAAATGTACTTTTGCCTTCTTCCCCAAACTTTGCAAAGGGGCCAAGGATTCTCTGTAATGTGTGCTATTCACCTCCTGTTAGCATTAAAAAGGTGCATCCACCTCAGATCCAGTCACAGCATTGATGTGCAGAGGCAGAACCACAGTTAGAGAAAAGGATGTAGTGATTCATCCTTTCTTGGAAAATTACTCAAAGAGGAAATTACATGCTCTGAAATGACATACCTCACTGTAACCTGTTGTGACCATGCCCATCTGCCATACCACACTCTGCTTTTCCCTTGGAAATTAGACAGACATGCCAGGCACACTTCAGGTATAAGCCACTACAAAGGCAGTGAGCTTCCTATTTGTTTGCTATTCTTTACACAGCTGACAACTCCCAAGGTCTTGCTGCCACGATGATCCAAAGCAGTGTCACTGGAAACTCCCAAGGTAAACTCAAGTGAGTAAGAAGAGGTGTGAGAAACCAGCATAAAATGCACATAAAAGTTAGTAGAAAACAAAAAAGGGCTATGAAAAGAAAAAAACTTGTGCCCAGTGTGAATTATTTACTTTTCTATATTTATAATTCCCACTGAATAGAATAGTAATGAATCATTTTCTAGAAACCATTCTTAAAATTGCTGGCTGTGGCAGGAGATTTTCACATCAGAGTATGGACTCCCGTTCTACTCTAACCGTACAACATGAGACAACATGATTTTGTAATTAAGGCATACATCTATTCTTAGTCTTCTGCTATAGACTTCCTATATCACTTGCATAATTTGCTTTACTTTCTTTGTTTTTAAAAGAACACCTTGTTCATTGTGCAAATGAGTAGAAATCAATGATAAATTAACACAGAACGAGTGAGCTTCTGTGTTAATCCACCTGTGCAACACAGACCCCTAAAAGGGCTAGGTTAGTCTTCTACAAACATACAACTGCAGTTTAGGAAAAGCTGCTGACTGCTGAGTAGAACTCTTTGGTTCTCTGATGCTAGCTGCTCTGCACAGCACAGAGAATACAGACTTCAGCTATGTTTTCTGAGAACAGGGTAGCAGTATTATTTATCTTTGCACGTTTGTGGAGACATCAATGAAACGTTGACATTTTACGGCATTGAAAGAAGCCTGAGATTTCCCTGCTCAAATGTCTTGAAAAACTAACAATGAAAACCACACTTGCAAGTTTTCTATTCCTCTTCTGAATGCAAAAGTAAACTTCATTATAAGCACATTCTTTGCAAGCATGGTGAATTTTGCTTTACTGACTTGGGTGAATCAGTGTTTGCTTGCAACATCAAGGCTTTCAATACATACTCAGCAAGGCTTAATATTGATTTCTGGGCTAGGTAAGAGAATAATTAAAATGTTCATTAAGGATAAATCCCCATTTCTTAATGCTCATAAATCTCCACAAAACTACTTCTCATGATGCGCATCTACAGGATTTTCTTAGACCATTGGTAACTTATTCTGAAATTTTTGCGGAAAATTATTCAACGTCTTTCCATCTCAGGTTCCTGGCTGTGAAATAGGGACCTCCTTTGCTCTTCCATTTTGTGCATGGTTTGTCTGTTTAAGCTCCAGTTTCTTTTGAATGTAGGTCTGTTCTGTAGTTGTATGCATGTTAGGACTCACATCAGGTGACAGATCCACATGCTCATGTAACAGCAACAATAAAAGCGAACCCTCAGGTCTTTTTAAATTTCCTAAAGCAGATGCTGCTATTTTTGCTTACAAAAAATAGTAGATATCTACATTTGAACTGCCTTACTAACTCGTGAGTGAGTCTTCTGCTAAGTTTAGGATGAACTGGCTCTTCCCACAAGCAGCAAGCATCTCACAAGGATTTTGCTGGGGGATAAGAACTTTGTGAAATCTTAGTATCTCTGAAAAATCATTAGGAGGCTGAAGCAGCATGCTTTCTTAGCAAAGTCCTAGTATAAACTGTGTCAGAGGGAATTGATATGAGGGCTCTTGTAAATGTCTCATGAAAGGCTTACCCCAAAAGCCTCTCAGAAATGTGCCCTGTCAAAGAGGACAATAACCATGAAAAGACAGGAGAGCTTATGATTTTATGTTTTCTTCATAGTTTTGCAGCATTCTGGTGTTTTATAGCAGTAACAAAATTTGACATTTGGCTTTCCCATGAGACTTTGTTTCCCAGCTTGTGGGAATACCACAAAAGTACCAGATGACATGATATCTGGCAACATATATGGCTCACTTTGGCATTAAAAAGGCCAATGAAAATCATAAAGCAACTCACATACTGAGTTACTCAATTATATATCTGGTTCATCCAGATTTCTTTTTTTCCCCCCTTTCCTTTCTGCCTGTCTCCCTTTTTGATCTCACAGGGCTATGCACAGAGCCCTAATAAGATTTCAGTGAGAAAGGCCAGTCTTGCTCATACATACGGAAAACCTGATTTAGGGATCGGTTTTAGCCAACTATCTATGACGATGGCCAATGCACATTAACAGTGTAACGCCAATGAGCAGATAATCTAATTGCCACAAAGGAAAGGTTAACCAATCTACACTGTTCGTCTCTCCCTATTACTCTTCAGTCTGGCACTAGAGTCTCTAGCCACAGACACAGAAATTGTTCTGTAATGACAGGCATCACCAAATATAAACAGCTGGTAACCCTAAAATTAGACCCGCCAGCTCTCTCTTGGTTTGGGGATATGTTTTATTATACCTTCCAACTGGCAAGCAAACTTTAAAGTTAATTTAACCCATTACAAGACCCTTTTATCTAATGGTTGGGCCTGTTGCTTTATGTACGCTCTCTTTATTCTTATGAGGAGTTCTGCCAGCACAGAAATAGAACTTCGCTAAAGCTAGTTGAAATTTTTCCATCTAAAATATATTCTGGCAGATAACTGGAGTTCTTGATTAAGCGAGATTTTTTACATCTGAAGTTTCTCCTGTCTACAGACCAGTGACCAGACAGAAGAACCATTCAGCAACAAAATTAACCTGAATAATTTTCAGATTTCAGCTGCAAGGCCTCCTGGCCAAGGACTCCTACAACAGACTATATGGGACAAGAAAGCAGAGGTACTATGATTCCACTCTGGGGATGCACGCTATTGAAGAAGCCTGGTGGATAACAAAAACCTCAGTCATAAACCACCCTAACTACAAATATTGTTATGCATCACTTAAAATTAATTCTTTATTTCTCAGTCTAAAATTTTAAGTTGTTCAGATTGCCATTAAATTTTGAAATGTTCTCTGGGGAATAATCAATAAAAGGAAACACAATTAGCTGTAGATTTTGCCTCAACGTAGAAACAGAGTGCTGTCTTTAAAGTTAGATGTCCATGTCTGAACCTTGGTGACTCATCTTTAATAACTGTACATTTAGGGTCTGATTTCTTACATCCGTATTTGACTTTTTCTTTTATCTCTGAGCTCGAAATTACCTGGAATAGTTGAATAACAAATTTATGTTTATTATTTAACTAATTTTATGCAAACACCCCCTCTTTGACAAGACAATATTCATTCTGTCTTCTCATGCGACCACTGTTACTGGAGGCATATGAAATCTTAGTAGTACTGCCAGATTCTATAAACATATTTCAGTTATTTTTCTTGCGTGGACTGTTTGGATGTAAAGCTGAATCTCTCCTGCAAGAACTGAGCAAAGTGAAATTTTCTGAGCCCCTTCATTTTTTCCGCTGCTCTATATTTAGTTTAAATGCTAACAATGAATGCAGGTCAAGATATTCGCTCTGACATTCACTAGTGGGTGGAACTGCTGACACTCTATTAAAACTGCTAATTAAGGAAAAATTTAGGTGGGAATCACGCTTGTACGTTGGTCACAGGGAAAGCTGGCAAGCTCAGAGAACCTTGCACCAAGCACAGAACGAAATGCACCTTGTGAGTCATACGCTGAAATCACTTCTAACCGGGAGCAGCACACATCTGTCAGTGATGAATGGCAGATGATGGGATACCTTTTTCGTCCTCTCTTCTCTAAGGCTACCAGAAATCCCATGACTGGCTTCTGGTTCTCATGACTGTTAGCAATAACAGTACACAGGCAGGAAGAGTATTTCTTCAGATTTCAATCCAACAGCTTTTCCCGGGACGACGATTGGCCAAGCCTGCTCCGCAGAGCTGCAGGAACATCACGTGGGACCTTGGGTGGTTCCCAGAACATGAAGTCTTCCAGCATCTCCTCTTCATGAGTGTTTATCTGATTTTTACTTCAGCTTTTGAGGGAAGCAAGCTCCTGTCCCTAGCACCACAAAAGGTGGAAAATGGCTTGTTTCATGACTTTGTCAGAGTCTGTCAACAAACTCAAATAAAAATAGTGATCACATGCAACGTCATTAGAAGAGATCAGAGTTCATTTTTTTTCACATTCTTTTGCACAGCTTCTTTATCTGAGTATGTACTTTAAAAAAACATCAGTATTTCTCAGACATTTTCTTATCTCAAAGGCCACCATGTCCCTAAATGTTAAAATACTTCATTCTGGGAGCACAATGAGAAAAATTAGATGATTAACTAACACAATACTGATGTGGTTTTCAAGCTTGGGTGATCTGCTTAAAGTAGATCCATGTTTGAAAACTCTCTGGTCATTTTATCAGCTGCTCCTTCTCCCTTTGCTTCTTAAATAAATGGTAAATATCCTGTTTAGTGCACTGCTACAGAAAGAAATGAGGGCAAAATTCTGCTTTTATGTACAGAAGATTTCATAGTAGTTTGGTGAGTCCTAGCGTAACTCTAGCATACGAAATACTGTGCATTACTTAGTAAAGTGGAAGTCATGCATGTATGGCAGACACACAGACTACTTTTCCATTTTTGTGTAGCTTCTGAATAGTCCAGTCACAGAACACCAAAGTGGAGCCTGTTGGAAATCTTTCAATTCAATGTTTGGGGGTTTGTTTTGTTTTGTTTTTCTTTTAAAAAAAAAAAAAACACACATACAGATTCCTTGAAACCAAAACTATTTGTGTGAGTTTTCACTAAATTTGTTTTAGGACAAGTTTCTCAGGGTGATGATCAATTTTTGTCAAAATATAAGGGGGGGGTGGCAGAGAGGGAGAAAGAGTGACAAACAAATAGCTGGGAACTACTGTGGAAGAGCTGTCCCAGGCTACCCTTTCAGTTAGGTCTTCTACCAGAGTGTGGGAAAACTGGAGTTCATGTTTCAGTCCTACCTACTTCAGAATAAGGGCCTGGACTTATGTTTCTTACATCTCAGGTAAGTGTTATGTCCACTATGTAATCCGTGCCACAGAAGCAATCTCTGGAGTGCTGATAGGTGTTTCATTCTGTCTACAAAATCAGTTTCATTGGAATAAAGGTTTGAATCTGAGCGTCCTACATCAGGGTCTATTCTATTGACTCTGAACTACCATGGAGGAGGACTCTGTAGCATACAAAAATTTTAAGGACTGGGTTACATGTTCATGCAGAATGGCAAAAAGGACAAGTTGCAAACATTTTTAAGGGAATAATAGAAACACCACACTTCTAGTTTTACCTCAGAAACATAAGGTCTAATGGATAGATGCAAGATACTTCAGGTAAGAGATTAGCTTGGTTGTAGAAGACTTTTGAACACAAGTCTTCAATTCAATAAATACATACTGGTCACTAGCATCACTATTGGCTGACTGGATGCATTCAGTGCCATTTTTGGTTTACCTTAGCAGGATATGCAAAATACTGCCGAAACAGGAAATGCAAGAAGAATCCAGGTCAACCTTCTCTTGGGTAACTATCATGGCTGAAGCACTAATTTACAAAAGTGTCTACTTCTCAGCCAAATTATGCCTAAATTCCACACAAAGGCAGATCACTTGGGCACATCTTCCTGCTACTGCTCTGTGCTTCTGCCCTTTTTAGTTCTACGAACTACAGAAATAAATTTTCCTTGCCCATTCCTTTGTAAGGATCTCAGCACTATGGATGGGCAGGTCTATTAAAGGGCTCAAAAGAACATTTAGAACCAGCCAGTGGCCAAACAAAATAATAGTTTTGCTCCTCTCAGAGGTAATGAGGAAATATTCCGGTAACTGAATCCTATAATTGTGATGTAATCCTCTTGCCACAGAAAAAATTATTAACATAGAGAAATTCACTTAACACAGCAAGTACAATGTTTTAAAGAAACATCTTATTTAACTATCACTTTCATATCTTTGTCTGAAACAGTGATGTTTAACTCCACATATGGAGAAAAAAGTCAAGCTAGCTCTGCTGAGAAAGAAATGGACTTTTTATGCTTCTGCCCACAGGGTCATGGGCAGTTTTTAGATAGAGATACTTTACTTTGAAAGAAATTTCATATTTAGCTTCTTCAGGCAAGGAGTCCTCTCTCCCTTATTCTAACAATCTCAACAGTATTGGCCAGTTCCTTTTNTATATTGCAGCATTCTAGCAAATGATCAGTATGGCAGTAAGAAGGAATGCTAGGACAGTTCACTCTCACCCAACACAACCGCCTATGAGAAGGGAAGGGAAAGGACTTCTGAAATGCGTCTTCTACCGAGAACAATAATGCTGTGTGAGTAGGAACAGGCCATGAGAGCCAGCATAGTGTAGCAACAAGAAGGTAAAGGCCCCCAAGGAGCAGGTGCAGTTGATTAGAAAATGAGAACAACATTGCAAGTACCCTGCACAGGAGATGAAAAGGCAGAGGAGTTCAATGCATGTTCACAGACTTTGTACAAGAATATACACGTCACTTACAAACAGGTTGTGCCGCACCACAAGGAGCAGTAAGTGCTGACAGCAAAGTATATCATTCTGACAGACCCCTGAAGACGATGCGTCCTCCCTCATGGATAGGCCACCTTCTGCATTCAGCCCTCTGTTCTGCAGGGGTTTTGCTGGCTTTTGTTTGCTCAGTCCTTCCAGAGCAGCTGTCAGGAGTAGAGGACAATGTCGTGGTCTTAGAGATAATCAGGCTTTAGCATCAGACGTGGGCTATATTCTGCTTGTCCTTCCTTCTCCAGATTTTCTGTGCTATTTAAGCATAAAACTTGTTTCTGTTAGGTCAGGCTGAACTTATTCTACTCTGGTGACCTGGTTGCAGGAGCTTGGGCCATAACATGAGCTGATAGTGCCAAAACCCGTCCCCGTCTGGGAAAGTTTACTGAACAGTTTCTACCTCCCAGGATGTCCCATTTCTACACAGCACAACTTTATTAGAAATTTTGGACTACAAAACCTTTATGGCAAGGGCTGTCATCCTACATTTGTCATGGCAACACTTCTCAACTGTATGAGCTGCCTACCAAGACCATTACACAGCCTGTAAGTGCAGGGGAGAAATGATGCAGCTTGCTCAGAGCACCAAAGGGAAGGGCAGCCCTCGGACCAGCAGCAGGGGTGACCTGGCCATGCTTTCACAGGCATTTCCCTGCTCACTATCGCACCAGCCAGGCCAAGTGTGCCAACCGGCATCAGGGACCCCAGCAGCGCTGGTGTGAGCTGCACCTACTGCTTTGCTTCCCCTGATGGCAGGGAGTGGGCGTAGCAAACAGCCCCTTGCCTTGCTGCCACTACAGAAGCTGCAAGTCACTTCCTCAGGAGTTTCTTGTGGTCCAAAATATACAAGTCAGTTATCTCCTCACATGTGCATGAACTATTTATTATTCCTCCAGCCTTTATCTGGCAATGGGAATGACTCCACCTGATGTAATAGTATGGAAAATCAAAACATCTGCACAGCCAATCTTAAGGTTAGGGATATGAAAACATCGTTTTGGAAGGTATCCTAAATGACATTAAAATGCAAGCAAGATTTCTAACATCCCACAGCTGGTTTCTGAAGAGGTTAAACCACTTGATTTCTATCCTAGTGAGCAGTTACTATCAGGTTTTGATAGTTTATGTTCTCAGGGCTGTGTTAAGAGTATAGATGGTAAGAACATCAAAACAAAAAAAATCTTCTTCACAACAGGTTGGGTTGGTCAAAGAAATTCTGGAAGAATTTTTTTCCAGAAACTGCCTTTTAACAGAGGAAAAAAAAGGGCAAGTTTTGTAAAAAACTGTGCTTTTTTTTTTTCCCCAAAGGAAAGGAAAACCCAAAAGTTTCTAGGGAAATATTTCAGACTTACATGTAAAGCATATATGAAGTTGGGGAGGGGGGGTGAGGTGGCTGCAAGCAGGGCAAATGAAGTAGTACTTTGATGAGGACTGACTAAATGTTTTCATCATAAATTTTTTTTTAAAGGCAACAGAAAAAACATTGTTTGCCCATTAAGCCAATTGGTAAGTGTTCCACTTCCTGAGATCCTATAGGGACCTGGAATTGGAAATGGAANCAGTATTGGCCAGTTCCTTTTTTTTTTTTTTTTCCTTTGTTGCTGCGATATCACCATTATGAGGAGATCTCATTTTGATTTGTCCTGTTTTTAACATGAACATGCTATGTCAAAAGGACCTATTGGAAAGAACTGGAAAACAGAGTGATATTTCAATTCAAACTATATTCATTACTAGGGAATTTTAATGTATATAAGAAATTCAGGAATAATTGGGTATATATATATATACACACCCTATATATATATATTATTTATATATATATACACATATTTTTATATATTGCAGCATTCTAGCAAATGATCAGTATGGCAGTAAGAAGGAATGCTAGGACAGTTCACTCTCACCCAACACAACCGCCTATGAGAAGGGAAGGGAAAGGACTTCTGAAATGTGTCTTCTACCGAGAACAATAATGCTGTGTGAGTAGGAACAGGCCATGAGAGCCAGCATAGTGTAGCAACAAGAAGGTAAAGGCCCCCAAGGAGCAGGTGCAGTTGATTAGAAAATGAGAACAACATTGCAAGTACCCTGCACAGGAGATGAAAAGGCAGAGGAGTTCAATGCATGTTCACAGACTTTGTACAAGAATATACACGTCACTTACAAACAGGTTGTGCCGCACCACAAGGAGCAGTAAGTGCTGACAGCAAAGTATATCATTCTGACAGACCCCTGAAGACGATGCGTCCTCCCTCATGGATAGGCCACCTTCTGCATTCAGCCCTCTGTTCTGCAGGGGTTTTGCTGGCTTTTGTTTGCTCAGTCCTTCCAGAGCAGCTGTCAGGAGTAGAGGACAATGTCGTGGTCTTAGAGATAATCAGGCTTTAGCATCAGACGTGGGCTATATTCTGCTTGTCCTTCCTTCTCCAGATTTTCTGTGCTATTTAAGCATAAAACTTGTTTCTGTTAGGTCAGGCTGAACTTATTCTACTCTGGTGACCTGGTTGCAGGAGCTTGGGCCATAACATGAGCTGATAGTGCCAAAACCCGTCCCCGTCTGGGAAAGTTTACTGAACAGTTTCTACCTCCCAGGATGTCCCATTTCTACACAGCACAACTTTATTAGAAATTTTGGACTACAAAACCTTTATGGCAAGGGCTGTCATCCTACATTTGTCATGGCAACACTTCTCAACTGTATGAGCTGCCTACCAAGACCATTACACAGCCTGTAAGTGCAGGGGAGAAATGATGCAGCTTGCTCAGAGCACCAAAGGGAAGGGCAGCCCTCGGACCAGCAGCAGGGGTGACCTGGCCATGCTTTCACAGGCATTTCCCTGCTCACTATCGCACCAGCCAGGCCAAGTGTGCCAACCGGCATCAGGGACCCCAGCAGCGCTGGTGTGAGCTGCACCTACTGCTTTGCTTCCCCTGATGGCAGGGAGTGGGCGTAGCAAACAGCCCCTTGCCTTGCTGCCACTACAGAAGCTGCAAGTCACTTCCTCAGGAGTTTCTTGTGGTCCAAAATATACAAGTCAGTTATCTCCTCACATGTGCATGAACTATTTATTATTCCTCCAGCCTTTATCTGGCAATGGGAATGACTCCACCTGATGTAATAGTATGGAAAATCAAAACATCTGCACAGCCAATCTTAAGGTTAGGGATATGAAAACATCGTTTTGGAAGGTATCCTAAATGACATTAAAATGCAAGCAAGATTTCTAACATCCCACAGCTGGTTTCTGAAGAGGTTAAACCACTTGATTTCTATCCTAGTGAGCAGTTACTATCAGGTTTTGATAGTTTATGTTCTCAGGGCTGTGTTAAGAGTATAGATGGTAAGAACATCAAAACAAAAAAAATCTTCTTCACAACAGGTTGGGTTGGTCAAAGAAATTCTGGAAGAATTTTTTTCCAGAAACTGCCTTTTAACAGAGGAAAAAAAAGGGCAAGTTTTGTAAAAAACTGTGCTTTTTTTTTTTCCCCAAAGGAAAGGAAAACCCAAAAGTTTCTAGGGAAATATTTCAGACTTACATGTAAAGCATATATGAAGTTGGGGAGGGGGGGTGAGGTGGCTGCAAGCAGGGCAAATGAAGTAGTACTTTGATGAGGACTGACTAAATGTTTTCATCATAAATTTTTTTTTAAAGGCAACAGAAAAAACATTGTTTGCCCATTAAGCCAATTGGTAAGTGTTCCACTTCCTGAGATCCTATAGGGACCTGGAATTGGAAATGGAAATACTAATTGGTCAAGTGGAATATAGTGCTGTCTAGCAAGTGATATAATAACAGAGTAATTATTCTCTGCATCTTACATTTTGTTTTGCATTTACTAAGAGTTTAGCTTAGCTACATCTCTGTTTTACATTATATTGTTTTGTTCCAAAGGGGTTTTAACATTTTTAAAACTGCAGACACACAGGTAGATGCAGGTCCAGATATCCCTAGTGCATTAAGTGATGCCTTCAGCCAGCTGAAAACTCGTTTTGATCTCTCTGATAATACCAGGCAAGCACTGATCTGAAAAGGCAGATTACCACCAAGGATTAGGCAGTACAATAGCATGCTGAGAATGCAGGAGGATGATGAGGTTTAGCAAACAACCTTGGAACATATTTGAACTCAGCATCGAACCCCAGACCAAGGCATGGGAATATTAGAAAAGGATTGAGGAGGTAGAAAACTGTCTTGAAAAATATTTTATGAGAGAGGGTAAAATTGTCTGGTTACTAGGTTTTAACTTAAAATCAGGACAGGGATAATTGAAAGAGCACATTCTGCACAGAAGACTCTTCTCAGTGCTGAAAGCACAGACTGAATGGACACAGAGGCTCAGCAACACTCTAATTTTCTTGAGACAATCCTTTAAGGCATGTGGCAGGAGCAGGTC
Source organism: Rhinoptilus africanus (assembly GCA_013400135.1). Taxonomy (NCBI): domain Eukaryota; kingdom Metazoa; phylum Chordata; class Aves; order Charadriiformes; family Glareolidae; genus Rhinoptilus; species Rhinoptilus africanus. The sequence continues at coordinate 93,255 of VXBO01014311.1, forward strand.
ACTCTGCTGTTGCTGCTGTCCTCAGGCAGTATGACACAGTGAAGACAGGACTTTACAAAGCCCTTTTTTTAAAAAAGCGCTTTTTGTTTTTTTCAGGACTAGCCACAGTAAATAGAGTGGTTATTTGGTATGTGAGATAAGTATTGGTCAATATCATTTGAGCACACTAGTTTTCTTTCAGCATTTTGTCACTTGACCAGTTTAATGCTAAGGTTAAAACGCTGTTACACAACACGTATCCACCCTACTGTGTGTCAGAAATGTGAGGAATGTTTGCAAGAAACAGCAGCTTGCGTACAATTCCTGTCACCAAACCCCAAAGATGAAATGTCTAACATTTCCTGGATCTGCTTAGCTCACCTACAGAGACAGAGTTTGCAGAGCATGTGTGCAAACAGGAGCAGAGTCACTAAAACTGGAGCAGATCTTGGGCAAGATCCAGTTTGCATGTTACATATTCATAAATAGCTGTGTTAGAATGGCTTCCAACAGCGCAAACGTCAATGGAGCCTGCTGGAGCAAGCCTTAGGTATGCCATCTATGTGTCTGATTGCCTGGAGTTCAGAGGAACTTGCTGAATGTATTACCGACGGGAATGAAAAAGCTTGCATCAGGGTAGCCAGCCAGGTCCAATTGCTGGATGTTTAAATGGACGTGTCGGTGTCAAAGGGTTTCACGGCTTTATTTTTTTTAACTCATTTGTTGTTTGTATAATCCTTGAGAATCTCAACCAGGAATATTTCATTTTGTTGTTCTTTCAAAGAGCACATATTAATTTATATTATAACAAAAAATGTTCATTTGGGCTTGGCTAATAGCACTGATTATTTGTTTATTTTCACTCTGTTCAGCCTATTTAATTCTGTATACACATGCCTATAATTACCACTTTGAAATGCAAATACACAGTTACTAAGGATAACCCTTCTCGTTTTCAACCAGCTAACACTTCTTTTTTATAAACGCTAACCATATCCTAAGCTCCCTGGAAAACAGTGCCTTTTAAGCTCTCCCCACATTGCAATGGCTGTCACATGCTCAAAATTCTTCTCTTGGCCGCTGTCACAGGTTCCTTTAATTTGTCACCAGCCATAGCCCCTGACGAGGACTACAAGGTCATCTGCGTGAGGTACCAGGCAGTTTACAGCTGACCTGATGCTGGGACTCTAAGTGATAGGAACAGAAGTGAACCTACGTTCTCCGTCAAACAGCATCTCATCAAGCCTCCAAGTCCACTTGTAACTTACTCATGGAAAGACCTGGATTGGTACAGAATCATTTAGTACTCTCGGTTATTAATCAGATAGGTTGTTGTTATTTATTTCCACCCACAGACTGCTCTCACACTTTCCTCTGGGACAGGATTTGCTTCCTAAAGGGAGGATTTGGAGATTTGCCTAAGCACCATGAACAGCAGAAGATCTCACATAACAATGGCTTTGCTTCCTAACTGTCAAACCCATAAAGTGCTTTCAGAGTGACCATACCAACCCATCTTCCCCTCCCCACCTCTCCCCCCCAGCCCCAGTCCTTCTGCAATTACAGACATCAGTGGTTACCCATGGAAGTTTCTCTTTCAGCAGTATTTTTGTGAACAAATATTTGCTTGTCCCCCTGTTCACAGAAAGCACGTTAAAGAGGCATGTCAGTTAGAGTGTGGGCTGGCTTTGAACAGATGTTATGAATACTGTTTTGCAGGATTTGCCCAGCAGAAGATGAGAACAAGTAATGAGGAAACTAGGAACATGGGTAATGAGGCCAGAAGGTGTGGAAGCTTTCCAGGAGCAGGGGGAGCTGGGTGGAGAAAAACTTGCCTTACCAACAAATATATAGCCATGAATCTTTCTCAGACTTTATTTGTACTTCTTAATGGTCACTCTAAAGAAAAAGTATATACCAGGGGTCACTCTTTTAAGAATTAATTTTCCTGTGGCTTAAAGTTGAACACAGGAACATACACTTCCACACAACTCTTGTAATTCCATAAATGTGGTACATAAGAGTGGGAAATTATTTGGGATCTATCTATCTTATTTAATACGTGTATACTTGTAACTGTAATCTCCTCATAGAGCCACAAAGAGCTCCTTCACCTGTGCGCTTTGCAACCAGCTTGTTATTTGATCTGTATAAAACATGAAAAGATAATTAATGGGCTGAATTGTAAAGGGTGCTCCTTATCTTTTAGTGGGCAGCATGGGAAGAGCTAAAATGACCCAAATAATAATTTTAATCAGTGAATGAAAAGATGATATCTCAGTACAGCTTCAAGCTCTATCCAACGGTACTTTAGTAGAAATACCAGCAAAGCGGCACACAAATAACATGCATATCTTGCAGATTACATAATTTATTTGGAAATGTTTTCATACAGTTAAATAAACTTCAGAAAACTACAGTGGAGCCTTCTTATAAATTAGCTCTAGTGCCTAAAATCCCATGAGCTATGAAATGCTAAAAAAGAAAAAAAATTAAATACATAGTGTTGCTGAGCAACACAGCTCACTCTTAAACAACTTACCCTTGTATGAAGTGCCTCAGAAAGGGACTACTGTGGAGTCTGTGTAAGTACTTGCCCTATGGGTAGTGAGATTTTCTTACAATCCTTCAAAAAACAGCTACACAGACTGTTACTGAATTCAATTATAAGGAGTCTCCAGGGTTATTCCATTACCTCTGCCTTTAGCTCACAGCCTCAAATCAAAATTTAAGATTTTCCTTTTTAATTTCATTCATTAAAAAAAACCCCATTATATGAATTTTCAATATGGAAATGGCTCAAAAACTCTTCTGCATTTTCAACTGAATAGGAGTGCATTAGGAAAGTTTTACCTTTACAAACTTTTGCTAAGGGCAGGGTAGGTTTCCCACAGCCCTGCCTGGATCCATACTGGATCTTGGAAAGTGCAGAGCAGAAGGACAGTGCCTGATGGGTTCTGCTCTAGAGCAGGTCTGGGCTGATGCCAGATCGCCCGGCCCTGGGCTGCTGTGTGAGCATCATCACCAGGAGGACCATACCTTCCCCTGCCTTGTGGGGTCTCTCCTAGTGAGCCCAGAACCCCAAAACTGACCCAAACTATTAAAAAAAGGAAAATATTGTAAAGTTGTTTCCCACAAACCAGAAATTTCACTTGTTATTCTGTTCTCACAGGCACTGAGGTGCTTAGTGAGGTCACATCGAGTTGCTCAGTGCTGACTTCAGCTTCCGTACATCTGTGTCTCATCTACATGCATCAGCAATGAGGTTTTTAATGACAAGGAAGGGGTTAACCCAGAGAGCAGGTGGAAAGCAACCCAGCTGCAAAAAGATTTTAAAAAGTGGTAGGAGAACCCAGCCTGAAAGGGAAAGAGGCTGGCAGGCAGGCCAGGAGAGGAGAGGAGGGGAGAGGAGGGGACAGGAGGGGTGGGTATGAGACAGGGCTGCGGGGGGAGGCTACCAGGGCCACCCTGGGGCGGGGGGAGCTGGCAGCCTGGTGCCTTGAGTGAGGCAGGTGTCTGCTGGCAGCAGCAGATGTGCCTTTGATCTGTGGGCATACCCAGGTGGGGAGAGGTCTCCATGGGGTGGGGACACTCTCCAGGGAGCTGATATGTTTGCAGGGTTGGGTTTAGCTCTTCTCAGCTTCCCTGGGACCTTGCAAAGGGATACTTTACCTGGTTGGAGCAATGTCGTTATTTACAAGTTGCTTTTTAAAGGTCTTTAGGGCTCTACTGCCCATAAAAATGGGAACTGAGTGTTTAGATGCCTCTTTAAAAATTAGGTCTTGCTAAAATTCCTCCCTCAGACCAGACCAGAGCCAAGCTTTCTGCTGAGGTTTGAAACGCTATAAATGAACCTTCTATATTGTTGCTTTATGCTTTCAACTTCAAGCACCTCATCCAGATAGAAAAGTAATGAAAGACATGAAGAAAGTTGAGGGTTGGAAAGGAACAAAGCAATCCTTTGGCCACAGTGCAGGACGAGGAATCAGTGGCTCTGGATCCCATTCCCAAACCTATCACTCACTCACTGTGTGGCCTTGAGTAATCCACTAACAGCCTGATCAAGCTCCCAGTAAAGTCACTGGGAATTTTCCCATAGACTCCAGTGGATGCTGAATCTGGTCCTTAGATTCCTAACAGTCCCTACATTATCCCCCCTGCAAAGCTGGGATAACAATATCCTTGTCTCACAGGGTAGTAAGGGGGCTAATTCATTAATGTTCATAAAGCTTTTTCAGATCTACAGATGGAAGGCATTATGTCAGCACAAATTATTCTTAGTTATTATCATTCTCATGGTATTTCCAATTGTCTCTGCTCACTAAAGCCAAGAAGTTCCAAAAATCTGTGAGAAAGTTTCTCCTCTGGAGATCAGACCCCATTTCTGGCCCAAAGACACGTGGAAACAGATACATTCAGACGGCAGTGGAATGGGGGAATATTTACTGAAATAAGCCTCTGAATCTTTGGGGGTTTTGCATGAATCCTGGAAGCAGAGGAGTGTGCAATACTGCAGAAAGGGTAGTCCCTGAATTTTGTTAAAAGCCCCAAAACCCAGTAGACTAGCAAGCAAAATGCAGGGGCCAAAATGTTAACATTTGACCCTCAAAGCTTGCTGCTAGTTGGAATCCTATGAGCTCTGCTTGCTGGTACGTCAGAGCACTTTCAGAGGAAAGATGGGCTCTGGCTCGAGTTCCTTGCTGAGAGCAGGACAGGAGGAGTCCTTTCCATCCCCACACCTCTATTACCTGCTATGAGGTAGTCAGGCATCAAGTCCAGGCACAGAAAAGCAACCAGGTCAGGTGAGTAGGCAGCAGATAAGGGATTTTATTGAGAGAGGTCAGCATGAGCAAGGGATAATTTATCCTTTGGGAAAAGGAAGAAACACAATGCAGATCTCATATACAGACACACTCGCTCATGTGTATGTCTCTCTGTGTATCCCTTAACACTCCCTACAGCTACTCTCTGTTTCATGTCCCCTGGCCGGACTTATGGGTCTATACAGCTTTTTATACCTTAACTATCTGAATTTAGCCATCCTCGCCACTAAGGGTGAACACTGGAGAAATTCCACAGGTGTAAAATTCACCTAAAGAGGTTGTGACAGATGCTATCAGGAACACTCTACTGTAGAAACCACTGTCATCTCGCTCCTTCCCCACATGTAACCACCCCCTTGCAGGCAGAGAGCTTGCTACGCTGCTTTGGGAAAGCAGGTAAATGTTAATGTTCTGATGAATCCGGCTCTTTTAGCTCATGCATTATGTCAAAACTGGTCAAAGACAGGAAATTAATCTCCCTCCCTCCCCCAACTGTGCACACACGCACAGACACACGCATGCACAGCCACAGCCAAGGCCTTCGGCAAGCCATCTGATAGCAATCAGTATTTTGAGAAGTGATAGCTCATCTGTAGATTCAGCATTCTTTTGCAGCAGAAGGTATTATGCAAACTAGCCCCATTAGAAAAGCAAACATCAAAGCTAAACATGTTTTCGAAGAGACAAATGCATAAACCATGTGGTACCTGACACTGAAACAGAAATAGAATAATTACCCTTGCTCTCAATGGAAAGCATAGCTCCAGAGGATAATAAAGACACCTCATACACCGTACCCTGTAGTTTCCTGTACTGTGCATGAAAGGGAGAGCAGTCAACTAGGGAGATGCAGCCGGGAAGACCCTGAAAGGGCTGATACCGTCCTCCTCCTCAGTGAAGGAAAGAACATGAGCTAGGCTGCAGCTGATCGTGGAGCAGCGCGACTACGCCATGCCCTAGGCACCAGCTGGAATGCAAGGTGCCACTCCAGCCTGAGGGGAAAGGAGAAAAAAAAGAGTGCAGCTAAGGTTACACAATTACCTGTCTTGAAAGTGCACAACTTTTAAAAATATGCATACCTCCCTGACCATAAGTAGCCACGAAGTATGCTCCGTGGGTCCTTTGACTGAAGTCTAAACAGAGGAAGCTCTCTGTAGGCAGCCTTTCGCTTAGCAGTGGATGCTGTTTCTCAGTCACTGCCGCTGCAAGAAAAAAAAAAAACCCTCATGGGCAGGATGGAAGATGGAAGGTGTGAAATGAGGCTTGGATGGTTCTGTCACAGTGCGTGTAAAACAACACAGACAGCTACCACTAATTCATTTAAATCAAGTGCAGAGTAAATCGGAGACTATCAGGAATTCTGCAAAAGTCAACAAAGTTGCTTTAGGGAGGAAATGTTTGCTGAAGTTCCCAGGACAAGTTGTAAGTGCATACACGTGCTCTCTCTTTTCTTCTCCTCAGCCCCCCTCTTTTTGTCTCTCAGAGCCCATTTCTCCAGCGCGCAGATCAGCTATCAGGCTGAGAGAAAGAGGGAGTGTGAGATGGCCGACCTTGTCCTCCAGTGCCGAGGGCCTGTGGGTTTGGGCCAGGAACAGGAATTCCCTGTACAGACACTGAGTCTGCTGGAGGAGACAGGAGAGCCTGCTCCACAGAAGAGCACTTTGTTCACTGCCACCAAGGAAAACTTACACAACAGACACACACAACCATGGAAATATGAATATTTTAAAAGTGTGTTTTTTTCCTAGAATACACAGTGCTCTTATTTCCTTAGGGGGGCAGTAAAAATTGGGCAAGAGCATATTGCCAAATGCATAAGAGTTAGTGAGGATATTAATCCTGCTTGCTGTAGTTACAGAGAGCAGGGCATCATAGCAAGGTCTGAATAGATCAACAATTCTGAATGAATTACTGACAAATTAAAAGATCTTGTCTAGCAGAGAGATTTTTTAAGTCCTCTCTCTTTTTTGGTGTCTTTTCTGTCAATTCATCACTTCTTGGAAACTTCCAAGAGTTAAAAACCTTTTCTGTTTGTGCCCCAAATGCATACGTGCATCTGTGTTTGTGTGCGTACATAATTTCTATGTGCAAAATCTGAGGTAGATATTAATACCAGATAGTGCTGTTCCGTAGCTGTTTTATGCTGCATCACTAGCACAGACCAGCCCTTAAGATGGCCTGAGCAGGCCCAAGTTAATATAGATAAGATGGAAAGTTAAGACTCTAGCCTTTGTATTGGGAAGCCTAGCCTAATTTCATGTGCTTCCTAAGGTACCTTATTAAACTGTTTGGAAAGGAATTCCTCTTGCTTTAACCATCTAAAAGGTAGGTGCCACTCTAGACACCCAGACTTACCATAAATGCAAGCAGGTGGTGACCCACCTTATCTTCACAGCTACTCCATTTGTCTTCAGAGTTACTCCATGTATCTTTCTCCCTTTGTCCTGCCTAAAGAGTGAGACCAGATGGATAGTTTAGACTTGATAGATAACTTTTAGATAGTTAATGCTAACTGAGCTCTCTCTTCCTAATCCATACTTCTCTATCTCACAGGGGTCATATGAGAAAACATTCATTAAAGATTATGGGCTGTTTTTCTTTTATAGAATCATAGAATCAGTGAGGTTGGAAGGGACCTTTAAGATCATCAAGTCCAACCATTAACCTACCCTGACAAAAACCCCTTCTCAACCATGTCCCTAAGCACCTCATCTACCCTTTTCTTAAACACCTCCAGGGATGGGGAATCCACCACCTCCCTGGGCAGCCTATTCCAATGGTTAATAACCCTTTCAGTGTAAAAATGTTTCCTGATATCCAATCTAAACCTGCCCTGACATAACTTGAACCCGTTTCCTCTTGTCCTATCACTTGTCACCAGGGAGAAGAGGTCAGCCCCCATCTCTCTACAGCCTCCTTTCAGGGAGTTGTAGAGGGTGATGAGGTCTCCCCTCAGCCTCCTCTTCTCCAGGCTAAACAACCCCAGTTCCCTCAGTCGTTCCTCGTAAGGTTTGTCCTCCAGACCCCTCACCAGCTTCGTAGCCCTCCTCTGGACACGCTCCAACACCTCAATGTCCTTCTTGTAGTGAGGGGCCCAAAACTGAACGCAGTACTCGAGGTGGGGCCTCACCAGTGTCGAGTACAGGGGGATGATCCCTTCCCTAGTCCGGCTCACCACACTATTCCTGATACAGGCCAGGATGCTGTTGGCCTTCTTGGCCACCTGGGCACACTGCTGGCTCATATCCAGCCGGCTGCCCACCAACACCCCCAGGTCCCTTTCTGCCGGGCAGCTTTCCAGCCACTCCGCCCCGAGCCTGTAGCGCTGCTTGGGGTTGTTGTGACCCAAGTGCAGGACCCGGCACTTGGCCTTGTTGAACCTCATGCCATTGGCCTCAGCCCATCGATCCAGCCTGTCCAGATCCCTCTGCAGAGCCAACCTACCCTCCAGCAGATCAGCACGCCCGCCTAGTTTAGTGTCATCTGCAAACTTACTGAGGGTGCATTCGATCCCCTCGTCCAGATCATTGATAAAGATATTAAAGAGATCCGGCCCCAGCACCGAACCCTGGGGGACACCGTTTGTGACTGAATTATCACTGGGAGAACAACCAGATCTTGGCAGAAGATGCTGCAGCCCCAGAGCCCACAGAGGACATCTGGAGCAACATACCTGCAAGACAGTAGAGTGGACACTTAAGAGGACACCTAAGGAGAGCCTAGATGGTATATTGGTAACTGTGAACATCCTAATATTATTTTCCACACAGTCAAGGTTACAGCTCTAAACAGCAGCAAAACACAACCCAGTTCACAAGGATATATGTCTGGATGTGGAGGCCATGAAAAGACAATGAGGCCCATGGGCTAGAGCGACCCAGCACAAGAGGCTGTGGAAATGGAGGATGGCTGAAGAAAGTTCCGATGGGGACACTAGGTAGGTATTCCCGTTTCATTCCTAGCACCAGATCTCTGTCAAATACACTGTGCCACTGTTTACTTGTGGTCTTCTAACTTAAATTGGGGAACTGGCCTAGCAAATAGTCACCGCAGGAAACAAAGTCAGCTTTATATCACCTTTCCAAACCCCACCACCTAGACCAAGTCAGGAGCTTCTGGGTGAGAACTTCAGCTGTGGTCGGTAGGGTACATGGATACATTACCCAGTGGTTACCATTAAAAGTTAGTTTCTGAGAACCGCTGCCACACTCTGTATGCGTGTATATGCACATACACAGAGACTCTGTATATTGTGCATAGGATCATGGTTTCATCTTTACTCAGTCCTGTTTTAACTCTATCAGTGACAGATTTGCTCAAAAAATGAAAAATAAAAAAACTCATCTGGAAATCATGTACTGTACAGTTTAAAAATCTGTGATGATGCTAGTCAAAGAAAATACATGCAGATAGGACACAAAAATACTACAGTCCTATAAAGACTGTTGTGTTGGAGGTGACCACTTTTTGTGTTACATCAGACTGGGAATATTATATATCTTCACCATACTAATGTAAATAACTGCACAATGTAGAGTTGGATCCCCTATTCTAGAAAAATTTAACTTTGTAGATCTCAGACCTCTTAGCTTGCAAGAAGTGTTAGTGTGATATTTGTCCACTCATTTTACTCCTGCCTTTCGTGTCAACCATCTGAGGATTTCTGTAGGGTTTTAAAAACATGAGTTGCTTCCTCCTGCCCACCACTCCCCTGTCTCAGTCTTTCCTTCAAAGTTGCTTTCACGGATTGTAAAGGATTTCCTAATTAATGTAGACAGGGCATTATAGTATGTGGTTGATCAGAGAAAGCAAAGAGTCCATTAGCTGTAGATGGAGATAAGGGAAGAGCATGCATTCAGTAGTTATGCTGATGAATCTATCAGCTATGAGGTTCTCCAAAGGCAAGGGAGTCCCTGAAGAAGCTGATAAGAAGAACTGCAGAAACTTTCCAGTCAGCTGGAAAAACCTACAGACGTTTTCAGTGAGTAGGAAACTGAGGAAAACCCATTGGACAACACACAAAGGAGGGGGAAGTCGGTGCACTGCTGAAAGGCAGTGGAAAAGTGGATGCCTGGGGTCAGGAAGACCAAGTCAAAGGCTTGAGGAAACAGATCGTGTGGTTCAAACTTTTTTTGAACCTAATAAATATTAATTTTGGTTCAAGGAAAAGGCTTAGGTTCCAAGTTGGTTCCTGTTTTAATTGGATCAATTCACATGTTTATAACTTATAATTTGAAGGTATGTGATTTGTAAATATCAAATAAGATGAAATCTAGCATACTGCACACTTTTTGCTTTTTATTAATATCAGCCAAGTTTATTGGCTGTTGCATATAGTTGTATTTCAGATGTATACATAAAGTTGTCTTTCTTTTGTAGATTAATATCATTACAAAACATTACAGATGTTTCATCCTAACATAAATTATATCATGATGGTCAAGATACTGTTGTAACATCCATGCACTGAACAGTGAAGGGGTACACACAGCTTTTTATCATAATTAAGTAAGTTCCAAAGACCTGTGGAACCCTGTGCCTTCAGGTAAGTTGGCATAGACTGTAACACATATTTTGGAGTCTGGGAAAATGTTTAATATATGTCAAAAGTTATGCTTTCATTTCTGTAAATGCCAAAGCTCAAAACATATGTTTCGAATTCCGCAAGTGTACCAGGTACTTGGAGATCACAGCCTACTGTTTAGCCTTTATAGAGCCTTTTGCATGCGCCAATAATGCAGTTGGATCACAAATAGAAAAGCACAAACAGAGAAATGGAAAAAAAATCACTTGCTGTTTTAGAGACCTGGCTGAAGTACGTTACAAGTACAAATGCTGGGAGAATATCATACAGTGTTTCATTGTGCACAACTTCATAACCATTCAGAAAGTAGAATTTCTGGTAGCAAACTGCTGCTAAATAGTGTTTTCCTGAGCATCACTAGGGTATGCAATTATTCTTGTTTGCTAGGCATCATTCCTTCACTTTGGGCAGTGAGCAAAAGACCCTAATGTGCAGTTATAGAAAATACCCTTTTAGTGTTTTTCCCTTGGCACATACACAGCAAATTCAACTAGTGGCTCTGGAGGAATCTCAAGTCTGCCACATAGGTGGTCTGCTGCCTGATGAAGTCTGGATACCTTTATATTTGGGACATAATTTTTCTGTCACACTACGCTCGCTGCTCAGAAATTCCAAACTCACTCTTTAAATCAAGCCTGAGTTTTCTCAAACACATAGTTAGAAAAAATCCCAAGGAATTATTTTTAGAGCTACCACAGAAAGGGTCAGAGAATCCCCACAGAGGTGAGGTTTAGCCTACATATAGGTATGGCAGTTACCAGATTCCTAGGTGACTATTGGTGACACATTTCCTGTAGATTCTCACAGAAAGTCTAATTTCTTCCAGTCTGAACTCTGCTTCAGTCATCACAGAGCTAAATGCTATGTCCTTGCCAAAAAAGTAAAACAAGAAAAAATAAATCCCCAAACAGTAAGCGGGACTGAGACTCAAACCAGGATACTCAGGTTACAGAATACATGTGTGCGCGCACGTGTGCCTGTGCGTGTGTCTGTACACTCTGACACGTACACATGCACACACAGGCAGCTTCCTATATTGCACACTAAAAGCATGTAGTATCTGGGGCGCACAGAAACAAAACATTATATTTCACCCAAAAAGCAGCTATTCACCTTGCACAGAGTGCCTCTTTTGGGAGACACATATCCCCTCCGACAAATTGAAAGAGAAAATAAAAAAAAACCCAGAAAACAGCAGCAGAATAATAGCATAGCCCAAATGTAGTCTGGTCTGGAGAAGAAGCAGTCATACTGCTGGTTGGCATAGATAATTAATTATGAGACAAAGAAACAAAGTCCTTATTAATCACTCCTGGAAAAATTCAAACTGTTATAAAACACCAATATTCTTAGGAAATATATTTATATCCTGTAAAAACCTGAAATATTTGTAGTGCCAAAACCACTGATGATTCTCTAATTGTGCATAAAAAGGAATTTGTTGACTCTGAACAAATGACCAGCAGAAGTTACCTCCATTCAATAAAAATAATTCATGGCATTTGACAATGCCTACATTATTGAGGACAGTTGTTGAACTCTTCTTCAAGTTAGACAACTATATAGAGCAGAAACTCATTATTTTTTCTATTTCCTCTTCTCTCTCTAGACATTTTTGACAGCTTTTAAAGGTGTTATCCACAAGAGAACAGATTGTTTGTTCAAGACTTGCATCATGATGTAGGTACAGACTGTGTTTATATTATATGTTAAGCTTGAAACCAAGGAAAGGTGCATCCACTTGTAGATGGAGTAATCCAGAACTGCCAGAATTGTGGCAGTGTTTCAACAAAGCCACACTCAAGTATAACCCAGAAAGGAAAAGATCCACACAGAGAGATAGAGTTCCAGCATGGAAGGTAATGCATCTTTCATTAACCTCAAGAAAGGTTAATTTGCTATGAATAGTGCCATAAGTCTGATTTCAGTTGGATGACTTACTTATTATGTGAAATAGTAATGATTAGAAGATACCTAGCACGAAAGAAGAATTCACATCTAAGACAAGTCTGTATTCAAGGATCCTAAGGAAAGGAAGGATCAACTAAGGAGAAATACCCATGTGGAGTTACTTTTCTCAAACTCATCACAGCATCTAGAAAGGGAACAAGAGCGCACACTCTCAGAAGCAACTGATCAACAAAATACTCAGAAAACTATTTGCTCTGGTTCCACCTTGTTTACAGATAAATCAGCTCAATAGTAGATAGTAAAAGGAGTACAACAGAAGAACTGTGGTCATACACTGAAAAACAGAGCCTCCCTTCCTGTTTCTGGGCATGTATTCCAGAATATGTAGGCGGAGACCATCTCTCTGTCCACCTATTTTAGGTAATTGTCTTCACAAAACCAACACTTGACATTGATACAATTCAGACAATTCCACAAATATCTCCCCAAGAGAAGGCCAAGAAACACTCCCCAAGATGGGCAGTGTCTTTAGGAATTTGCCTCCTTTAGTCCAGGATTTCTCCAGGTGACCCAGGAGAATATAAAAGCAATGCATACTAGGCAATGGATATTTGTCTTGAATTACTAAGATTTCTCTGAAATGGAGTCTGCTAGTCTCCCAAAAGAAGGTGCAAAATCCCGTTTGAGTAGAATGAATCTCGTAAACCGTAACATGATATCCAGTGCAAATAAACAAATGACTTCAAGGACCAAGTGTTCAGATTTGATTCAAAAAGTAGGTCTGTAAAAGTGAATCACGGCTAAAGTACCTGCCAACTTGCATTTGCATATATGTAGATTAAGAAATTAAATTTTAAAAGTAAGTATTCCATGGAAAAAAATACATTATTGCTTGTACTAGTTACATGCACCATGGTGCTGATTTTATTTTCTAGTCTACCAAATAGTAATATACCACATAGCTTATCAATTTGAGTATTATACGTTCTTGTTCATGATTTTAAAAAAGGGAGGGGGGGGTCAAACATACATGAGCATGGATTTAGCTGTTTGTGTGAGGCACTTGGGAATTTTTTTTATACACATTTTTCCTATAGCATTCGAAAGCATAGTCACTGTCCAGTGAAATTATGGCATGAAAACCCTTATGAATTGTATGAGAGAAAAATGTCTAACATAATCTATCTTGATAATCTCACTCAGTTAAAGGCTCCGATTAAAAGAAATCCTTTAATGACCACCAAAATGCATATTCAAGCCCGTTCACTTTGTCCATCATGTAACACTATGCTTAGTGCTAAGTATGAGCATAGCTGTTTTGCTGAATCTGAATTGTGAAAAAAAATAGTTTATGTTATTAAGAAACGATTTTATATGAAAATAATAATCACCTAAAAATCCTCTACATGGATATTTACACTCCTTTTTCTAACGGTGGACTTTTGCAAAGTTCTCAGGGTAACCACTAATACGCGTATGTTACAAAATCCTCTGCTTTTGTCAATCCACCCTGGATATATGTTGCTAAAGCCTCCAGCTGCAGAGCCTTGACTCTCAACTCAGGTGCTAAAACTTGGGCTGTTCACTTTGGGTCCCTGATATGTCAAATAAGAGGGCAGCTGACACATAAACCGGGACCGATCCCAGACTCAAGGTGCTGCAGTCCAGCATACTTGGATGAGCCACCTTGGAGCATGTAACCCTCTCGTTAGTGTGCATTACAAACCCTCCCAGTCTCAAGAGCCCGATCTGCAGTGGTTGTGAGATTTTACAACAGCCAGCTAAAGAGCTTTGGCTTCAGTTTTATGGCAGCTTATGCTCTGTAGCTGCACTCAAACCCTTCATGACAGTCTAAAGGAGGTTGTCACCTTGAGTGCTCTCCACTCCCGTCAATAGCTGTCAAAGTTAAAGACACTCAAGGATTCCTAGCTGCAAATCAAAGTGATGATTTAACAAACAGAACTGCACTGAAGCAACACACATTGTCCTTCTAAGAGTAAAATTTGGGATGCAAATCATAGAATCATAGAATTGCCTAGGTCGGAAGGGACCTTTAAGATCATTGAGTCCAACCATTAACCTAACTCTGACAAAACCACCACTAAATCATGACCCTAAGCACCACATCTACCCGCCTTTTAAATACCTCCAGGGATCGTGATTCCACCACTCTTATTTCGTCTTTCAAATTAGCTTAAATTAGTGAAAAAATTGCAACCTATTTATTTGATGCAACCCTGCACATTGGACCAACCCTAAGTGAATAATCACAAATTGCAGAACTGTACTCCCATTAGTGTCAGGCTACCAAGGTACCACACGTGTATGACAACTTGTATTCCATGTTCTAAGTCAGGACCAACTCACTGATGTGTATTCTTTTATTACTATAATTTGCCTCAAAATCATTTTGTGGAGAGGAATAGTGGAGAAAATCTGCAGGGCTGTATTTCCACTTGAAATTATAGAATGTCTTGGCTACCAGTACAACACCACTTGGATTACTCTATCAGTGAGTTGCTGCTGGAGTCTTCAACTTGAATAAAGGAACAGAGAAGCTGCATTACTTTCAAAAGTTTGAGCACGTCCATACAAGTAAATGATCTGTAAAGGAAAATGGGACAGGCATTCATACAAAAAATAGGAATTAAATATGCCCTTCTAAGTGAGAACAAGCATAATGATTATTGTTGCCAATATCTTGAGGTTTTAAGATAAAATAAAAACTTGTTAAATCCCATTAAAAAATAGAAAAAGGAGGAAAAAAAAAGAGAAAGAAAGAGAAAAATGTCAGCAGTAACAGAATAGCCAACTGGAATAGGTATTTCCTTTATGGAAAAACTGTGGTTTAGATTTCCCTTTGGAGTCCTCTTCTTAAACGACAAGTTTCAGGAACTCTTAGGAAAACACAGACTCAAAAAAGTGCATTGAAAGTATTTCTGTTCACTCTGAAATACTCATATTTATGCTCATAAAAAGTTCTCCTCCCTTTTTGATACAATGCCTAAAAGAGACAGAAAAAATGTAAGCAGTGTTTCTGTAATTATATTTTGTTTTAGCTGACACCTAGAAGGGCTTTTTCTTTCCCACCAGCTATGCGCTGTATTGAGTTTGTCAGTTCTCCAGAGCACTCTCTCCTCAAAAAACAGAAGCTAAAAATAGTATAAAAAGAACCGTTGCCATTTGGAAAATGAACAGTTCTCATTTAAATAGATAAAGCTTATCTGGTAACAATTACACTTATATTGAATAAGTTAAAATGTAGCTCCTTCATCAGTTCTAGTTAAAGAAGGGGGAGGATTGTCTTCCTTAATTTATTTGATGTGAACAACTTGTATAGCACACATCTGTAGCTGCAGAGTTCAAAATTTCTCAGACAGAGAAGTATCTCCATCACTTTTTCCCATATGGAAGCTCTTTCTTCTCCCGGTAGCTCATGGGTCCAGGCCAAGCCAAGCCAAACACACCTACTTGGCTTTTACAGTTCCACCTGCAGCTTTGTCACAGATTTAGGAAGTCACAACCATTGATGTTCATGTAACAAAGTGGCTGCCATGTACCCGCGTACTAACACAGAGTCTTATTTTCTTTCCTTACCCTCAGCTAAAGAGGCTTCAGTCCCAAAATACCTACGGGGACTGTCAACACCTTTGCTCCCCAGTAGCAAGAGCCTACATCTAAAGAGCATCCCTATTTGCAGCAATTAAATGTATTTCAGTTATTCACATGTGCTGTGGTTACCCCATAACACAAACATACTGGAGTATGAAGAGATTTAACTTTACTGAGCCACTGTCATCTTGCCACCACTTTTCATTTTAAAAATAACAGTAGCCACACATCACTTCATGGATGTGTAGAACCAAGTTTAACAGGATTCCTTGGGGGACACTAAAAAGGCACATCAAGAGTGAAGCTTCAGGGACACAGACTGAAGGTTGATAAATATTTTCCACATGCTGGGTGGTGCATTGGGGAAAAGCAGAAAAAAACAACAGCAGCCTTTGTATCCTTGACCCTTCGCCTACTGTGCATTCTGGACAATCATATGCATGCAATCAGAGCCTAATGAGAGCCTGCATGACTTGCCAAAACAAAAGTTTGACCTCAATCAAAAAGTGATTTCTGCAGAGATGAAGGAGGATTAACAAAAATGTATTCCAATTTCTCATTAGGCCAGTGTTAACCAAGCCGAGGAAGTTATCTTGCCCCTGTAGATTCAGTATTTTATTAAAGAAACCCCAGCCGAAGTTCTGAATTACACAACCAAGTGCTGAGCCAAAAAAACCTCTATGTGGCACAGTCACATCAGATTCTTCCACACTACAACAGGAGACACTGCAGCTGGTTATATCTGCGCTGAACTGCCACTAGAATTGATTTTTGGCTGAATACCAGGGGAGCTTCTATATGATTGACAACAAACATTTTGGTTGGTTGGTTTGGGGGGGGAAGGAAAAGATAGTTACAGATTTCAACTGTCTAAATGTATTATGCAACTCAAAAGTTCTCAAGATTTCATCAGCTCCAGAAATTTCACAGTGCAATCTCCACATGTAATTTAAATATACTATTTCAGTTGGGAATGTAATCCTGCCCTCATACAAGCAGCACTCTGCAGAGGATGCTGAGCGTTCATCTCATTACTGTAGCATTGTAAACAAAATAACATGCCTAATATGCTTGCTACCAGCTAATTTAACAAGATTGCAAGGAGATGCTTGGAAAGGGAGCAAACAATATTGCATTTTTCTTCACAGAACAGCAGATGCCTGCATCCGCAGAAAACTACTCAGCTTAAGAGCCGGACACAACTTCTCAGGTGCACAGTGAGATGGAAGATTTGCGCTTCTGTGCTCTGCTTCTGCCCACCAAGAGAGCTAGCCTGTTCTACAGAAATGAGAACAAGATGTTCATGGCATGAACTCAGTTAACTTGTGGAGTGCTGAGACACTGTGTACACTCAGGGGTTGGGCACCATTAACGTTAATGAAAGGCTAGGATGTACATCCACAAGTCTTTACAGATGATGCATTAATGGATATGTATCATACTTCCTAAGGGCACTAAATCAGCAAAACGGCAAACCCAGAATTAGACAGCTCTCACTAGAACACAAGACATCGAACAACTTGTTTCTTTGAGCAAACAGTTTTGTTTGAAGGAAATCAAAACTTAGGAAAATATATATGTGGAATGAATATAAGGCTAAGCAAAACAAAGGGCTCTGCTTGTGACCCTGTGTAATGAAATTTTACAGCTAGTGTTTGCAGTGTTTGAAACTTGCTGGGGTTTGGGTTTTTCTTTCTTTCCTTTTTTTTTTTTTCTTTTTGGTGGGGTGGGGGTAGTGTAGGGTATAAAAGCCCAGAGGAAAATAATGAAAACAAAAAGAAAAGAGGCAAAAAAATCATAAAAGCATTTGAAGAGGAAAACATGGCACTCAAACATAGCATGCCCAACAAAAGAAATACCATACAGCGTAGTCATATACCAGCATTAAGTGGTTCAAGAGTGCCCCTCCTGACTGTTACTGTCACACTGCTGTAACAATGGCTTGGCATGAGGGGAGAGGAGAATATATTTTAATTTTGTATTCCTTTTTAGTGGGCCATAAGTCTGTCTTCAGTTACACATTTGCAACACTGCAGTTCTTCCATGGGGCCTTGGGTTGCATAGTCACCTGTAAATAATATTTCTGTTGAGGCAGCTGAACTGTTAAAATAGAACAGCACAAGTAGTTCTCTTACATTTTAGTGTTAAAAACAACACTTATGAACTCAAAAGACAGCAAAGCAATTTATTTTATTTTATTTCTGATGTGAGGAAGGGTGTTTTCCAGCAGGTGGTTCAAGCAGTGCCCTGAGGTCCCCTAGCCTTTGGTCCCTTCCATCTGAGCTGCCGCTTTTCTTCCACAGGAGCAGATCTGCCTCCCCCAGAGAGGGAAAGGTGGCAGGACTGTAGGTCTGCAGCTGCCTCCAAGTGCACCCCAGCCACCACCTTGCTGGGAACCTGATGCAATGGGGGAGAGGGAATTTGGGGCAAGAGGTTCATCTCCACAGATTTCTTCACAGAAAGGGTTATCAAACATTGGCACAGGCTGCCCAGGGAAGTAGTTGAATTGCCATCCCTGGAGGTATTTAAAAGATAGGTAGATGTGGTGCTTAGGGTCATGGTTTAGTGGTGTTTTTGTCAGTGTTAGATTAATGGTTGGACTCGATGATCTTAAAGGTCCCTTCCTACCTAGGCAATTCCATAATTCTGTCTCAGAACTGTGGCCATCTCCAGAAAGGTTGATCCACCCTAACATGTTACCATTGGCTAAATCTGGAACAAGGGCATCTAATCAGTACCTGTTCACCCCGGCTATTTCCTTCAACCAGTCACGGACGACACTGATCTGCCCACCAAGTATCTGTTTTCCTTTGGAAATTAATTTCATATTCTTTATTCAGGCAAAAGAGGTTAGGAGCAAGGGATTAAAAACAAGCAAGCAAGAGAAAACGAAATAAGGGGAGAAAGAAAGGTAACAAAACAGACAGAAGGAGGTAGAGAGGAAGGAAGGAAGGAAGG